>JAUEJJ010024458.1:0-11184 GCA_032164275.1 Synergus coniferae
CCCTGACATAATCAGCAAACTCAACCTCCCTTAGCCTAATTTAATATCATAACTACCCCTCGCTCGGGCCGTAACAGCATATGATGAATTAATTCTGCGTTAAACATGTTATAGGATTTCAAGTGGACGCAAGCATGAGGTCCGAAAGTGGATCCACTTCGGTAGTTAACATTATTTGGTCCACTGAAAACCTTGATGGAAACTTTGAGAAAAAGACCGGGGGAAGCATAACATCGAAGTGTTTAACTCCTCCGGAGCCCTTGTCTTTATCGTGGGAATCTTTCATGATGAATGAAATCCCGTGATGAGATGTTGGATATGAGGGGGGGGGGAGTCAAATTATTATGGCATGAAAATTTGCTTAATGTTAATTATCGGCAGAAACTATCAAAAAATTATGAAATTATCAAAATTATCAAAATTGAAATTATCACTAGTATGATTGATCTTCCGATAATATCCCTACTGGGTAATGAGGATTGACTCTAGCTGTTTGACACGCCTTCCCGGCTGTAACACTCATCATCCGTATAATTTCTTAACAGTATGTGACCATTAATTTATCGGCATGTTTGGTGAATCTTGTACCATCGTCGGCCTCAAGGAACACATTATGATTTTCTGTGAAGCCAACTATGGTATAAGTGCCAACTGCCCTTTTATCAAATTTATCTTTTCTTACATTTTTCAAAACTATTAACTTATCGCCAATTTTGGCATTCAGGGGCCGTGCCTTTCTGTCATACCGCAATTTTGCGCGTTTCTTGGACTGGGTAATGTTTTAGGCTGCGATTTTCTGAATCTCGTTTAATCTTATGATCAAATCTCGAAGGTAAGATCCATACGTCTCTACTTTATCTGGTGATGGAAATGAAATGGGCATACGAGCCCTTTGATCGTAAACCAATTCGAACGGGGTAAAGTTGGTGGATTCATCAACTGAAGTATTGTAAGCGAACATTGCGAACGGTAACAATCGGTCCCAGTCATCGAAATCCTCGGCATAGTGTTTAACGTAGTCTGTAAGTACGACATGACTACGCTTTAACGATCCGTTAGTCTGGGGCCGATATCCCGAAGTGGTTAATTGCTTAACCCCGAATATCTTTTCCAGATTATACATTAGTGTGCTTATGAAGCTTCCTCCTCGATCCGTGAGGATTCAACGAGGAGCCCCGTATTGAGCAAAGAGGTGTTGTGCAACGGCGTGAGCCACTACATCCGATTTCATGTTAGGTATGGGCACTTGCGATGCATAATTTTGAAAAATTGTCCTGCATAGTGAGTATATAACTGTTGAAGTTAGAAGTGGTTGATAACCTTCCTACGATATCTAAGGAAACCTTATCAAACACTCCCAACGGGGTATCCGTGATTATCATTGATTCTCGGGTGCGCGCCCGCACCAATTTTTTTTCCAAGCAACTTTTGCATGTCCTAAGGTATTCCTGTACCTCGTTACGCAAACTTGGCCAATTATACTTATCTCGTATTCTGCGATATGTTTTCATTACTCCCTTGTGCCCTCCGATTAAACTATCGTGATTTTCCGCTATAATTTGCTGACGACTCTCCTGTGGAGGAACTTCTATTGTCCCGTGACATATCGTTATAACCGGATATGGAACTTGAAATATGTCCGACAGTAAGTCGGCCATGCCGTTTTGTGATAAGCAATAGATCACCATGGTTGTAGAATTCTACAAGTGGCTACTTGGTCCCGTTCTAATATCGCTTTTAAATTTCGTAAACCTTGCTTTACGCCCGGCCAGTTGACCTCGTCCGAATGACGTTCCTTTATTATAACTGAATATATATTATACTTCCCTGAAGGGGTTATCAAAACTTGGCCCTTTTTGGGTTGCCTTGTCCGTAGATCATGAACACTTAGGCGTTGAGTACTAATTGACAATTTGAAAACATAATTTGAAGGTTCGCAGTCTTCTGAAAGAAAGTGCACATAATTATCTCTGCGGAAGGTTATTGGTTCAGTCCATTCGTGGACAATAGACGGATTGTATGTTGTGAGTTTTTCGAATTGAAGTCAGCTTTTCTAGTGAATAATTTAGTGTTTGAATTTTCTTCTGAGGGAGAAGGGATCGGATCCAAATACGGCATTTCCGCATCAATGGTTGATCGGGCCATTGATGTTCCCTGACTTCCCTAACTCTCCTGATCCTTGCCGGAATCAGATGACGATGAGGATGCTTATGCCAGCCGAAGGGAGAAAGGGTCCCTTGTGGGCCCGCTCCCTTCCTCTGCTGACAGTCCATTATTGTTAAATTGTTCGGTTGTTGGGGTTGACCGAGCAAAAGGCACAGGTGCTACTATTGGTGTTTGAAACAGCGACCTTCTAGAAGGTTGTTGACCTAGAATAGGTGAAGCTTACACCTCGGGCGCATCTTTAAAGCGTACTGTGCTTTTTCTTCCATCACTCTCCAATTGCGGGTTTTTAACTTGTTCGAGATCTTTAATTTGCTCTTTTTCGTTTGGATTGTTCAAGTTTTTCTGAAAAGATTCTAAGAACTTATTTACACGATCTGGCAAGGGTTCATCTGCTTCCCTGCAAGGATCCATATCTTCTAAAAAAAGCAGAAAGTCCCGATCGTCCTCCCCATCGGAAACTGCAGTTACTTTTAATTGTACAGACTCTACTGGATTGGACTGATCCAATCCCTCATTATCCCAAAAATAAGATTGATGATCTACAAGTGATTTGTCAAACTCAGCTACGGATTTTCGAACTGCCTCTTTTATATTCTGTGATTCTGTCATGTCCACAGATGGATCATGGTCTTTGCCCTTGTGTACCTCCTCGTCCTCACTATCGCTATCTTCGCTAGTAGTGTAACGCGGACTAATGTTTACTGCGATCTCATCGATTGAAAAAGGTTCCTTATTGGGGTCCTCTGGTGAGTCTCCGTCCCTCAAGGGTGTAGTCGAATTTCTTTTCATGATCCCTTCTCTGGCGAGTTGGTCGGCCTCTTCATTTCCTTCGACTCTCTGATGCCCAGGAACATGGTCCAGGTCACCTCTAACGGAGCTAAAGCTTCTCGTAGTTCTTTAAGTTCCGCCTCATTGACTACTGGTTTCCCGTCGGCGGTCCTCCACCCATTGGGCTCCCAATTAGGAACCCACTTTGTATAGCTATCAATGAGAAATTGTGAATCTGTATTAATTGTTAACTTCTGTATCCCGTTTTCTACCGCCTTTCTGGCTGCAGCTGTTGCAGTTTGTATTTCGGCAGAGTTGTTGGTTTGCCGCCCTTGAGCGGATTTAGAGATATTCCAGGGATGACTGGGTCCAAACCACACCCCTATACCTTCCTCTGGTTTACCATCCTGATTGTAAGTACACGCCCCATCGATATACACGTTCATTGGTGTACTGCTTGAAGCAGGAAACCAAGGACTGATCGCACTAGGTGGTGCACTTTTTACTTTATCCTTCTTGGAAGGGGCTTCAAGCTAGGAAATACACTATAATCTTTTCTGAAAACGAGTGGACTGGAGTCTTTGCTCTCCTCGGATGAAGCATCCTCGGAGGACGAATAGTCATGTGCAGATGTTGAGGTTTTAGTCCCTTGTCCCTTACGCGACCGTTGTTTTAGTCGGGAGGCTATAGAGCTTTTATTCAGAGCCGACTCCTTGTAATAAGCAGGGGGTTGGTATGGTTTATCCCCGTCATCGATGTATATTCCTGGTAATCTCTTCCTTGGTACCCGAGTAGTTTAAGTCACAGATTGTGGTTGTGAATCAGGTCGAGTAGTCAAGGGTTTGGAAAGTTTAGATTTGAACGTTATTTCTGAGCCTGAACTGGTGGAAGGTTTCGTTAATCTCGAAACTTGAGACCGTGTCTGTGGTCTATTCGGTTTGGAACCACTTGCGTCAGTCCGTTTTGTTTTTAGTGGCACCGCTCGATGTATTGTCAATACCGAATGTGATTCCGAGTGAGGTACATTCTCTTTGACATGATCATACGCATCCTTGTTGCTCCGACTCTTGTCAGGGCAATGTTCGTTTAGACTGACCGGGTTTCGTGAAAGGGCTTCAACTCCGCGGTTCAATTTCCCTTCTTGGTGCTCGAATTTGTACTGATAGTCCTTTAGCCTATATCTCCAGCGGATGAGCCTGGGCCCTGGATTATCTGGATAGGTAATCCAATGAACGGGCTCATGGTCGCAGGCAAGAATAAACTCCCTACCATATAGATACTGTCGGAAATTATTAACATCATAAAGAACCGCCAAACATTCTTTCTCTGTCGGGTCATAGCGTTGTTAGATGCTAGTCATGATTTTAGAGTAGTAAGCGATAGGCATATCCACCTTGTCTGTCTCTTGTGTGAGAACCGCTCCAACTGCGTATTCGGAGGCATCGGTTGTTAATTTAAAAGTCTTGGAAAAATCTGGATATTTTAATATGGGCTCGTTACATAATGCGTTGCGCAATGTGTTAAAACTTTGTTCTTTTTCCGGCCCCCATGTGAATTTAGATTCTTTCTTTAATAGGTCTGCCAACGGCTTGGCCAGCTTCGCGTAATTCTCTATGAATCTCCGGTAATATCCTGACAATTTCAGAAACTGATGCACGTTACGTGCAGTTTTGGGTCGCGGGAATCCTTTCATGGCTGATACTTTAGCTGGATTTGGTTTCACCCCATCGCGTCCGATGATGTACCCCAAATACGCTACCTCAGGATATAGAAAATCGCACTTGTCTGGTTGCAATTGTAGGTTTGCTTCCCTCAATCGTCTGAATAACCTTCGAGCCTTTTTGTTTTGCTCTTCCAGGGTTTCAGAGTATATAAAAATGTCGTCGAGGTATACGAATGACTCAGTCCCTGTCATTCTCTTAAGAACTGAGACCATTAGCCTCTGGAATGTAGCTGGGGCATTCTTAATACCCATGGGCATCCTTTTATACTCGAAGTGGCCCCTTGGAGTAGAGAACGCTGTTTTGGGCCTATCCTCAGGATGTGTTTCAACCTGATGATAGCCACTCGCAAGGTCAAATACCGAAAAGTATTGAGCCGAACCAAGTCTATCTAGTATGTTTGTTATATTGGGTAGTGGATATGCATCGCCCACTACTTTTGAATTTAAAGCCCTGTAGTCTATTACCACACGATACTTTCGATCCCCCGAAGCATCTAGCTTTTTCGGAATAATCATAACTGGCGAACTATATGGAGATTTTAACGGCGCTAATATTCCTGCCTTTTGTTTTTTATTAATTTGTACTTCCATTTGTTCCTGTGCCTCCGGAGCCTGTCGATATTGTTTCTTTGAAATGACGACGTCGTCTGTCGTCGGAATCCTGTGTTGCACTTTATGAGTGACACTAAGTAATTCCCCATTAAGATAGAATATATCCGAGAAATCCTTAGCCCATTTGAAAACTAAATTTTTCTCCTCTTCGTTGAGGTGATTTACGTGTAAACTGTCAATGACCCTTGCTATCCTGTCCTCCGTGGTCCTCTCCTTCGCATCCGGCGGGTTGTCCTCAGACTCTGAGTCTTCTGAGCCTGTCCCTGGAAACTCATAGTATTCAAAGGGGATGATCTCCTGAGGGCGGACATCAAGATTCACTTCGTTTTCGGTAGTGTTGTAAGCATTTGCGTAACAAATCCCGTCATAATTTTTGACTATCCCTTCCCCTATAAAAATTCCCTCGGGAGTCTCTATTCGGGGGAGATATCCTTCCGATAAGTTTTGATTAATAACATCAACAGGTACCCGTTGGACAGACAGCGCTTTTAATTTCAAAATTCTGGAAAAATGTTTGATCTCCTTTCTTAAATCTTCGCATGCTAAGCATGATTCGGTGTCAACGAAAGGTATCGGTGATTCTGGTCTTGAAATGACTACGAGTATATTATGTCGGAACGACAATTGTGCCTGTTCCTGTCTAAGGTAGGCACGACCAATTATTCCATCAGCAGAGATGGGAAAACTGTTAGATACCACGTTGAATTCTACTGAATCATCTAGTAATTTTATTACTATTGTTCCTAATGTGTCCACTAGTTTGCCCGTGATACCTGATATCTGAATAATTTCATCACTAACTACCAGATGTCCTTTTAATGCCTTGAGTTTAATTAAATTCACGTCTGATCCCCGGGTCAACCAATAACCTTGCCTTTCCGCCTCGGAATTCCGACGAAGTCAACTGGACGACGGGGGAATCCTCTTTTTCTGTTCTTGATCTGAAGACCCGCTTGAATTCTCCAGGAATTTTACTGTTTTCTGACGCTCTCCCAAGATAGGGCTCGTCGTTGCATCCTGCGAACGAACCGGATTGAAGTTTAAATGCATTGGCTTAGGTGACCTCGGTCTCGCACCCTGTGGTTGATTAGGCTGAACCCATGGAGTGCTAGTTGGTACATATTGCATGTTGTAAGAATATCCATAAGCTGGTGGATACATTGGTTGGTAGGGTAGGTGTGAGGGATAAGGATTAGGATACATTTGATTAGGAAAAGGTGGGTAAAATGGAGGTAAGTATGGTGTTTGGGTTAAGGAAGCTGTTTCTACTGTGGCCTTTTCCACTTTTCTGGGTTTGGTGGTTTCATCCATTTGCCTTGAATAGGGACTCGATGACTTAACTCGATCAGGAGTCCCACTCTGTCTCGACACATGATAAGCCGAGAACGAAGCCACCCTAGCTTGTTGCGCATATTTTTGTTTCTCCTCCACATGGAGAGCGTGTTCGTATGCCTTGTCAATATTTTTCGGGTTTCGCGTATCCACGAACGTTGACATCTCATCAGGCAGCCCACGGATGAAAGAATCTAATGCACAGTCTGTGACTGGCTTCATCATTGCCTCAGTGTTATCGGTTCCGTATTTTTCTTCCAAAGAATGCTTTGCTCCACTAAGAAGACCCAAGGTTCTATTATAATAATCACTTACACTTTCAGTCTGCTTCATACGCAGGTTTACAATGGCATCGAAGTACCACTGGTACTTCTTAGTTGGTGCAAAACGCTTCTTTAAATGTGTGGTTAGGGCCTTTAACGTATTAATTTCCTTATCGCGAACACTTTCTCGCGCAGTACCCTTGAGTTTACTCAATTAACGAAAGCCGGTTCCGTGGACTCCGTGGTGTAAACTGTCCCGTTCGCGACATCCTGTAGAAAATCTTTTAATGGGAGCACGCGCCCGTCAAACATCGAAATATGGAAGGTACTTTGTTGTAACGTGATGTCCTCAAGGGCCGTAGCCATCGCAGTGCTTATATCCATGGTGGTTGTTTGATTATGTGATCTTGGGTGAGTTGGTGGATTATTTGCGACCGATTGCTGCTCGTTGCTATTAGGCATTTTGTTTAATTTTGGAAACTTATCCTTCTGATATTTAACCGTTAATTGCGTAAAAGAAATAATCGCGGTCGCATTCGGATTGGTTTCAGGTTAAAATTGCGAAGTACCATAGAGTATTCAGATATTGCTTCAGCTGTTAGCAATATCACGTACCATCCCCCTTCAGGATTAGGCCAACCGATCTTGTCCTTAATTTCGTTCGAAAATTGAAAAATTTTTCATACAAGTAGATAAGATCCAAAAATCATTTCACATATATTCAATGTTTTATATTTTATTTGACATAAAAGGCACCGCCCCGGAATTGGGAGGTATCCTCGAATGAAATAAAAAGTCAAAATAATTATGGTCTCATACCTTGTATAATCCTTGATAGTGATTAATATTAATCGTCAACCCTTGGTCGTGAAACTGTATCGGTAAATTTCCTCACTTTAGTTACCTCTTTAAAGAAAAACTATAGCCTTTTAAGGCTTTTCACCATTTGCATGCGACAACACTCTCGCTCCCTCGCCGTCTCTATCGAACTATTGAGTCACCAACCAAGCAGCAATTTAAATTAAATTTATTTATTTCTGTAGAGAGTGTTGCTTGAAACAACACCTCACAGGAATAGTAATTATTTTCCAAAAGTCTAATAATTGTTTTAATGATAATAATTATTTTAGTTTCTCTTAAGTTATCTAATTCCTTGGTTAAAAGGAACTAAGAAAACTATTTAGTCAATCCTAACTGCTTGCTGCTTGGATGATGAATTGAAACTGTTTGGCTCGACACCTTGCTGGATAATGATAATAATTCAGCAGGGTCACTACTTCGTTAATTGATTGTAGATAAGTGGGGATATTAAAAATGGGGGAACACCCGTCAGCAAAATTATTTTCTCATGGCAACATGAACGGATATTAATCTCCTATAACATAAACGGATATTGATGAGGGTAAACCCTGTTTAATCAACAAATTTTTTTCTCACGTATTCGTGTGCCTCTAGTCATCTCGTTTCCTTGGGAACGGAAATAACTACAGTTGCATTAGGTGAAATTAGATCCCGATCATATTACCATGAACATGATACGTCTGTCAGTTTGTATTTTTATAAAAATCACAAATGTTACTTCCGATTGGCAATTTCTTCAAACATACTTTTCTCAATTCCGCTCGGCGATAGACCTTCCGTAATTGTCTCGGCATCTGAGTCGCAAGTGTCCGCCGCATTATCATAAATAATGACAACGTCATCATCACTGACAATTACCACATCATCTTCTCCCGACTCAATGACGATAGTTTCCGAAGGGTCGTCGATTTTTGATTTTGTACTTGTGGAAAGTTGAATTTTGTGATCCCTTCCCCGCGAAACACTATCCAACAACGCGTCGAACTTTAAATGGAATTCTTTGTTGCTTTTAATTTCGTTGTACAGTCCATTAGTCTTTGGACGAGGGGGGTCCACGAATCGAATATTTATCGGTATATTGACTTTCTCACCGGAGGGTATCACTATTCCTTTTAATTCGTGCACTAACATTTTATTTTTCATATAATCCTTAGCAGCCAGTTGTAACTCTTTTCGACGCTTTCGGATTTTTCTGCTTCGATCTATGTATTCTAATTGTAAGTCACTCGGTGGATTCAGAGGAATGTTGTAAATTGTTAAATGAAATTTAAATTTAAATTTTTAATCACTTGTATAAACAGTATTCTCTCTTTTCTCTTTTAGTTTTAGTAACAATTAAAAAAAATTTTAACAATGTGAAACCACTTTCCAGGCCAGGATTAGTAATCTTGATCCGTGTGAGCAATCGCCAGTCCGCGTTAGTTACTCGCACCTTAGAGGAGTTGTCGGAGGCCGGAGGCGCACCTATAGTAGACTTCTTGCAATCAAAACTAGGAATCCGGTCAGTGAAAAATAGTCTCACGATGTTTTCAACTGGAATGCCTAACTCGGACACGTGCAAGCAATCGCCTTTCCGCGTTAGTTACTTGCACCTTGGAAGGAAAAATGATTATAAGTTACAAAAGAAAAATCAAGAAGGTTGAAATAATTAGTTATAATTTGAAAAGAAAAACAATTGGAAAAAACAAGAAGCTCCAACAGTAGGATGGAAAATCTTGTAAAAACAATCATTTTTACAATCCCACCGGTGTCACCAATTGTTTGTTAAGAAAAACAATTGGAAAAACAAGAAGCGCTAACAGTAGGATGGAAAATCTTGTAAAAACAATAATTTTTACAATCCCACCTCTGCCACCAATTGTTTGTTACGAACCATGCACGCCTTCAACATTACCGCTGAAAAGAAAAAATGTAACCTCATATGGTAACGTGGGGAGGTTATGTTTATTTTTTACGCCGTGCTGTTCCGCCGGAGGAACCAAACAATCACTCGGGATTTTACCCCCGAGTGTTTTTTTTATTTTTATAGTGGGAATCGTTTATTTTCATCGCTTACCTTTGACACCTGAATTTATAAAATTAAGAAAAGGGTGGTAAATGAATTTTTGAGCCGTGTTTCTAGGAAGAGACTTGTTGCATACTTTTATTGTTACGATACCACCAATTGTTCCGTGCGAGCACGAACCGACATATTTATACTTTTAAAGCTACCACTTCAATAAGTTTTACCATCTTAATACATAATGTTAAACCTACCGTCTTACTTCGAAATCCGAAGACAAGACGGGCCGAATTTTAACGCAACAGAAAGACTTCTCCAAGCCCAGGTAACTCCGGGGCGTGGGAGAAGACGCATCACAGGTGGGTGGCGAGAGAGAACGAGAGAGAGAGAGAGAGAGAGAGAGATATCGTCTAAATGGTATTTACCCCTTTTAGCTGCTAAGCCCATCTCCTTGAGATCCACTCTCACACCCACATTCAGTAACACACTTACACTCTCCACACTCGCGATCGCCCGTCGCGCGCGCCCTAGAGGTGACCCGAAACTTCCGAGTGTCTCTATCGTTGCGTAATTTTGTTCGTTGCAAGCATAAGTGTAGCACGTTGCTACACTTAGGTTTTTAGTCTTTTCTGACTCTGGGTCGCCGTTTTGAGATGCGGCTCCCCATGTCAGACCCCGTTTTCACTTCCGTTTTTTCGCGATTGTTCTTTAGTTTTTTACTTTTTTCGCCCGAAAACTACCCCGACACTTTCTTTACAACCCCAAACCTCCAGGGCGTGCCTGCGACGCGCGACGGCGAGGGGAACAGACGGAGCCCCGTGCCAGACCATCACGACTCCGTGGATGACGGCAACGAAATGCTAATGTTTTGACTCGGATTCCTTTGCCGTAGGTGGCTTGGCAACCTAGTTATGTATTTTGAAAATTATTTCTAAAGAAAAGGTATATTAAATTATAACAATGTTTTTGAGGGACAAAAAAGCCTTTCGGCATAAAAAACCCTTATTTATTGAAAATACGAGAGAAAAGCACTGAAGATGATACAGATTATTTACTGATTGAAAACGGACACGGATTGGCGTCACAGACACACATGCACTCCCAACGCACTGGATTTGGAGTTTGGATACAACCTTTGCTCGGTAAGCGTAAGGTTGATCCTTTTGGCGACTAGGCCTGATTGGTTTGGCGACAAGGCCTGATTGGTTTGGCGACAAGGCCTGGTAACGGATGCGAAGGAGCTCCGACGCACCGCTGGTTTTTGATCGTATTTGCGACACAGTACACACTCTTCGCGACGCGCAGACAACTGTCCGAACTACCGCTTGAGACTGGACTGACTCGACTGCCTGAGTTGGTCCCCGCAAAGCACTCACTCATTCCTCGAACCCTTCCACCTTTCAGGTGGATCACATTCTTTTTATGGAGCATTACTCACATTCTTTATATCAAGCATC
>JAUEJJ010024536.1:0-11166 GCA_032164275.1 Synergus coniferae
AGCTGTCGTACTTCACAGTTCACTAACTAAACTTTGAGGTTATATTGAACCCCGTTAATCACTGGTTAAGTCGCTAAGCCGCCAAAAATGGCCGATTAAGTTAAACAGCGATTAAACTACTTTAATCATAGTTTAAAGGATGGTGGAACGCAATGTACTGATTAAATAAAGTTAAACAAAAGGATTAAAATTTAATCACAGTTGGTGGAATCGGCCTTTAGTAATTCAGCGACAGGCTACCTGCCGTTGTGAGGGTTTAGTCCTTGCCTGAACTTGCTTGGTTCCCGCATGCGGTACGCATGTTATTGCGGACTGTTTTTTTCAGACTTTTTTTCGCATGTACCCTTTTTTGTCGAAAATATTCTTGTACTGATTGGCTGTCAAAAATTTTTTTTTTACTGGAAAACTCCACCCTTGGAGACGTGCTTATCATATACTTCTGTCTCTCTAGCACACTCAGCTCGGAGCTCCCACGGGTGTACACAGCCCTCTTAAGTCGAAATCTAAACAAATCCTAGAACGAATCAAGTCGAAGCATTTTTACTCGGGTCACTCGGGTCAAAGATATTATTGCTCGGGTGCCAGGGGGCTGGATTAAAACTCGGTTCCCTTAGTGATAATAGCTTCTATGTGCCAAATTTTCTCACTAGAGCGGTGCTGCAAGCGTCATGCTTTAAAAGTGCATTACACCAATGGAAAAATAGTACAAAATGTAAAATAATTAAGTTTTTGTACAAAATGAGGTCATAAAAATTTCTGACATGATTGTAGGATATAATTATATAAAATCCATTAATCAAACAATATGAAATAGAAAAAAAAAACACATTAAATTACGTAAAATGTATACAATGGATAACTCAGTAAGAATTTCTTCATACTCTTACAAAATACTTGTTGTTATCCCGTAAAGCTAAAAATGTCTAACAAAATCTGACCGCTTCGCGGGAACATTCTCATAACACGTCGCGCTTTCATTATTTTAGTTTTAAACGAAAATGAGAACTCATTTACTTAAAGTTCTGTCGACCTGAAGGATCACATTCTCAACAGGACACTCGCGCGATATTTTTGTAACGCTTCATGCTCTGGAATATTTAATCGTTAAGCTTCGATTATTTATATTAATTTTTTAATATTTTCTCATATCTCACGTTTTTTGGCTGGAAAATTTAGGTTTTAATTTAAAAAAAAAGTTTCCACAATTAAAACGAAAAATGCTTACTTTATCAAAAAATGGTTAAAAGACGATTTGTAGATCTTTTAAAGACCATTAATTATGTATCTTATCATTTTTTCTGTATCTCACGTTATTTGGCTCAAAATTTGAATTTTCGTTTTTTCAAAAAAATTCAAAAATTTTTTACACCACTCGTATAGAGCATTCAAAACGAAACATTCTTCATCTCTTGACTTTTTTTCATACCGTGCGTTGTTTGGCTTCAAATTATCATTATTTTTCGTTTTTTTGAATTTTCGAAATGTCATAAGTCTAACAATTATTTTTTTTTATAGAAAAAAGTCATAAGGATAAATTGTTCGACTTTTTGAATACTATGAACGTCCATACATAGAATTTGTAAATTAAAAAAAAATGGTTTAAAAAATTTTCAAAATGCTCCAACTTTTTGAATTTTTATCCATTATGGCTAGGTAATGAACTTGACCTTTATTTTAGGACACTAAAAGAGCATAGCAAAGGCCAATCTAATTGGTCAATTCTTTCGAAAGTTAACAGATAGACAGATACATTCTTAAAAACATGTTTTTTGGGATCAGGGGGTCTCAAAACGTGGACATTTGACAAAAAGGGGGGGGTCAAATTTTACACAAATCTAATACATTCTCTCTGATGAGAATGTAAAAATAAAAAATTAAATTTTCCCGACAAAAAATGTGAGATGAGAAAATATTACAAAATTATGGTATACATAATTGAAGCTTGACGATCAAATATTCCAGAGCACGAAGCACTACGAACAAGTCGCGCGAGGTTTATGTCAAATATCGAGCGCGAAGCGTGAGTGTCCTGATGAGAATGTGTTTTTTAAGGTCGATAGAACTTTAAGTAAATGAATTCTCTTCATTTACAACAAAAATAATTAAAACAATAGCGTCCTGAAGGACGCAAGCGTTGCGAAGCGCGAAACACGGAGCGCGAAGTGTTAGGAGAATGTGCTCGCGAAGTGGGCAGATTTTTATTGGTCGAATAGGGCTGCGAAGCATCAATTGCCTTGGAAAATGTAAGAATTTGTTTACAAAGATAACCTCATTTACATGAAATAACCTTTCAATTATAATAAGTATAGAATAAAAAACTTGTGATGGAAACTTGTGAAAACGAGACGAGACGATAATTTTGACAAATAAACTAAACTTTTTATTGTTTTGTAAGTTTATAATCAAACATCGCTCGGACGTGATGCTAACTGTAAGCGTGGTCTTCATCACGGAAAAGGAAGAGTTTTGAAATGACAGAACAATGTTGCTATCAAGCATTTTTCAATACTTGTTTAAATTATATACCTTGTTATGAAGATAGGATCTGAATTTAAGAAAAGAATACATTATTGATAACTTCTGTTTTTCCAACACTTTTCTTTTTCCGTGTCCATATTATTATATCAAGAAACAAATTTGAGCACGCCTACGACGCATGATTGTTCGTAGCGCTTCACGCTCTGGAATATTTGGTCTAAAAGCTTCGATGCTTCGTATTATTTTTATAACATTATCTCGTATCTCACGTTTTTTGTCGGAAAAATTTAATTTTTTATTTCTTAACATTTTTCCCGATTAAAACGAAAATTGGTCAACTTTTTGAGTATTGCGAACATCCATACATAGAATTTGTAAATTAAAAAAAACGTGTTCTAAAAAATTTTTTAAATGCTCCAACTTTTTAAATTTTTATCCAAAACGGCTTGCTAAAGAACTTGATCTTCATTTTAAGACACTAAAAAAGTATACCAAAGAAAATCCGATTCGTTAATTCTTTCAAAAGTTTTCGTGCTCTCGAACTATGTTAAAAATCGACAGACAGACATATGTGATCATCTCACGATTCATATAGCATTATAAGCATCATCCCTAAATGTAAACACGAATTACCAGGTCTAGAAGTATGAAACCGGAATTTCCCTATAGATGTTGCTTACCATCTGTTTAGGGACCGTATGACCTCTTCTGCAGCGCCATCTTCTCCCTCTAGCAGCTGAGAAAGATTTTCAGTAGACAACAACCCAAGTTCAATATACCAGTGTATTTACTACAAGCATCAACATGTCAAGTTTTATACCTACATACAATATTAAATATTTCAAAAGTGATAATTTTGATGGGAGAAACGAATATCGTGGAAAACCACCGAAAAAACTGAAAGACAACGAATTGCAAGCCTTACTGGATGAAGACGATACTCAAACTCAACCAGAACTCGCGGATCAACTGAATGTATTGCAGAAAGCCGTCTCCATTCGTTTGAAAGCAATGGGAAAGATTCAAAAAGTGGGAAAATGGGTTCCACATGAACTGAACGAAAGGCAGCAAGAAAATCGGAAAATTATCTGCAAAATTCTGCTCGACAGATTCAAACGAAAGTCATTTCTCCATCGAGTCGTGACAGGTGATGAAAAATGGATCTATTTTGAGAATCCTAAGCGTCGTAAATCATGAGTAAATGCAGGCGAACCATCTACATCCAGTGCAAGACCCAATCGCTTTGGAAAGAAGACAATGCTGTACGTTTGGTGGGATCAGAAGGGTTTTATCTATTATGAGCTGCTAAAATCTGGTGAAACTGTCAACACGAATCGTTACCAACAGCAAATGATCGATGTAACTCGAGCATTACAAGAAAAACGAACAGATTATCGAAGAAGGCAACACAAAGTCATTTTTCTTCACGATAATGCCTCAGCACACACAGTGAAATGGGTCCGGGAAATGATCGAGGCGTTTAGTTGTGAAATAATTGTGGCGCATGCCGCTTATTCTCCAGACTTGGCTCTGTCGGATTACCATCCGTTCGCATCACTGGGCCACGCTTTCGCTGAACAAAGCTTCACTTCGTACGGAAATGTACGAGAATGGCTGGATAACTGGTTTGCTTCAAAAGACGAACAGTTTTATTGGCGTGGCACTCATCACCTTCCAGAGAGGTGGGAAAAATGTATAAATAGCAATGGAGATTACTTTGAATCAAATATTTTTCATCATTTTCATGTAACAGACATGTAATTTTTGCAAAAAAACTCGGTTTCATACTTCTAGACCTGGTATAATCATTTACTTAATTACGTTAATGAATCATAATGTAAATGACCCTTATGGTCCGAGCAAAGAAGTTGACAGACTGTTAACACAAAGGAATTGACAGAGCACTGTCATAGGGGGGTGGAGAGGGTTCTAACACATAAATGGACCCAAAATCACTATTTAAGTAACAGCTCCCTCTGTCGAGATCTTGCAAAATCCAATTTGCGTGCACAATCTAATTACAAGTCTTCAGTCCCGAAAATCCACAGTTTGAAGTGAAGAGTGAAAACAAGTGAGAAGTGAAAGAATCTAGTGTACATCATCTGTTACAATCAGTGGAAGAACACTATTAAAGAGTGTTGGTGCAAGTCAAAAAAAACCACTACCGTAGATCATCAATGAGAATAAAAGATTGGAGAAACAACGAGAAACGGAGGACAATCAGAAAGAAGTATAAACAAAAAGCTAAAACTGCGTTAACGCTGGTAAGCTCCCTAGCGAAAGCTATGGATTGAAATTCATTCCGAATCAAAACGAAATTTTCCGATTCATTCCGAAATTTGTATCCGATTCATTCCTATTTACTCCAAAGGAAGTTTCTAATCCGAATTAATCCGAGACACATTCAAAATCAATCCGAACCTTTAATCCAAATGAATCCGGTTGATCCGCATTAATTAGAATTAACCCGAGCATTCAATCCGAATGAATCCGGTCAATCCGAATGAATCCGAATTTTTCGGAATCATTCAGATTAATTCGGATAGACCATATTCATTCGGATTCATAGTTCTGATTGATCGGATTGACCGGCTTCAATTGGATTGAAAGTTCGGATTGATTCGGATTGACCGGAATCATTCGGATTGAAAGTTTGGATTAATTCGGATTGACCGGATTCATTTGGGTTCATTCGAATTAAAGATTCGGATTGATTTTGAATAAGCTTCGGATTAATTCGAATTGAAAACTTTTTTCGGATTTGATCGGAATGAAACTGTTTGGTTCGGATACAAATTCCGGAATGATTTGGATTGGTTCGGAATGAATTTCAATTCGAAGCTTTGGTTAGGGCTGGCATTTAAAACACATCATCTAGGAACTGGGGTCCAAACTCACTCAACTCGGTGTAAGGGTCTTTACTTTTAAATTTTGTAACGTAACTGTAACTTAAATCTAAATTATAACTCATGTCAAATAAATTATGTAAACTCAATATTCATTCTATTCATTTGGCTTGTCCTCTTTCCCAGTTTTGTAATTTAATTTTAAACTAAAACGAGGGATTAAAATATTAGAAATAGGACGATTAGAAATAAACAATAAATAGGATGTGACAATATACATATATATCATAGATATTCAGAAACAAGAGACATAAGTTTAAATTACGTAACAACTTAAAGGTCTGAAAGTATCTCAAAAATATTGAACAGAGTTATTTGGCATTAAAGTTCACTATTATTATAAATAGTTACATTGTATAAATAAGTGTATTTCTTGACAGAAAGATTAGTTTCCTTTCTATTATAGTGTTTTTACTTGACTATTAAATTGTAATTTGAATATTAAATATTAGTTGTCATAAAATATTAGAGTTTATTATTAACAAATTTTATGAACAATACATAATTTTGTCATTTTTATAAAAAATATATTAGTTTCTTTCTTTGTTAGTGTTTATACATGTTTATACGTAAAGTTACTAAGCAATTCGGTTTGAAGTGAGAAATAAAAAAAAGATGCAGCAAAAATAAGTCAAGGTATTTTTCTGTCTAGGAAGTAAATTTCATTCTAAATACAAAATGCGGTTGTTTAAAAAAGTTGTTTAACATCAATCTAAATTCACGGTGAAAAATAACCGTCAATAAAAGAACCGCGAATATGTATCCTATTATTATTAAAAGATGATTGGGACGTAGGTTGAAAATTGCAACGCTTTTTCCGTACTTCTGATTCATCATGTAGGTATCGATTGTGATTTTCGACAATCGACACTTGCCGATCGGAAATTTCGTGCGCTCATTTGAATTTTATTTCGTTAATCATCATCATAACAGACGTTAGACATTCTATGGGAATTTTATGTGAAATTTAAATTTGTCGATTAAACTTCTATTGGAATAAATTCGCTTTGTACATATTCAGTTGGTTTCTTTTTTACGTGATGAGAAATTTTAAGCTCTGTCGAACAATCCAAGAAAAATATAATTTTTAAATTGAGAAAATTGATTAAAATTGAAAATGGATTTTCTCGAAAAGGTCACCTTTAAAATTTGTATTTTTTTTTTAAGAATTGTCTACAATATGGACTAAATTTTCTCCAAGTTCGACTTCTAATAAAAAATTGTTACCAAAAGTATTATATTTTGACTAGAAATTGTTTCCCAGAAGCCAAACTTGAAGAATTTGTAGTAATTTTGCAGATAACTTTTTCGAGAAAATCCACTTTCAACATTTTCAGAAAAGTTACCGCCCTCACTTAAATGAAACACAAACCGAATATGTTTATTTGGTAAAAACTGTATCATTTTGAAAAATATTTTGATAGTTTTTATGTAATTGTAAGGTTATATTTAACAACTCACCTTTCCTGAAAGAAATTTTTTTCATTCAAACGATGAAACACGTGTTCCTTTATTTTAGTGTAGAATAGGGAACATAATTTAATGCCAAAATATTCTGACAACCTCTTGTAGCTTTTTATACTGAAAATTATACACAATTTGAAAGAAACACCCGTATTTACTCCACCACTTTCCCCACGCACATTCACCACTTTGACATTGCAAAATAAATACGCTTTTTTTACATGACATAAGCCTTATAGATGGAAGTCTCCGGTTTACATATCACTTTGATTTTTTTTAATTTTACCCAGTTTTAAGGTAATACGACTACAAAGCGTGATTTTGGACATTTTCGCCCATTTATCGAAATTTATTTTGTTTGAACATTTACTGTCGTTTATCTAATTACATTATCAATACGAAACTTGAATAACTGTATTCCTGACATTCTGAAGATTTCATTTCACCCATGAAAAAGTAAAAAAATATGTTTTTCAAACAGTTTTTTCTTCTGAATTAAGTTACGGATGGCTACACACCCAAGTGGACCAAGAACTGGTGCGCCAAAATATGTGTACCATCAGAGGATTAATTTTAAAATATACTATACATCTTTTCATCTCTTATTATTACATTGAAAAATATGATTCGAAAAACTTCTTTTATTTTACTGGTAACTATTTTAGTGACAATAAACGACTGCACACAAGAAAATAGATAATGTCTGAAGGACACCGTTTAACATCTATCATGTAAAACCATTTTTTATAAACAACCACATTTTGCATTTTTTAAATTAAATTGGATTTTTTAATAATTGCATTTATTACCCAGTAGACACGAATGTCCAATGACGTTTTTAGGACGTTCTAAAAACGTTCTAAGTCAGGTCAAATAACGTCCTAAAACATACAATGTTCCAAAGACGTTTTTAGGAGCGAATTTCCGGAAGTGAAAATACGCCCCACGCTTGGTCCAATTTCAGCAGCCAAAGATCGGCTTGCCAAGTGCAAACCATAGTTATCATCCCGTGGTTGGCGCGATAATGTTGCTGAGCTTCGGTAATACTTATTGGGTAAATATTGGCATTATAATCGGCCCAGTGTTGTGCCAGTACTGATTGATTATATTGGTTATTTAAATTTGCCGATCTACCGCCGATGCTTGGCCCAGAAACGGCACATTATTGGGCCAAGTGTCATTTTGACTACGGCGAACCGTGCTTTACGAGGATCAGCCAAAGTTTGGTCCAGTGATGGCACATTACTGGACCAAGTGTCACTTATTTAGCCAGTGTTGGGCCGAACATGTCAGTCAAGCCCTAGCTGCCAAGTGCTATTTAGCCAGTGTTGAGCCGAAAATGTCAGCCAAGCCCTAGCTGCCAAGCGCAGACCATAGTTATCATTTCATGGTTGGCGCGATAATGGTGCCGAGCTTCGGCAAAATTTTGCCGACTCTGGGCCAATGTTAAGCCGAATGTGAATTTGCACTAGGGGTATTTGGAACATTAGACGTTTTTTGGACGTTTTTTGGCCTGAATTAGAACGTTGTTTTGGACGTTATAAAAACGTCTTTTAAACCTCACGTCGTAAGATCGTTCTTCAGACGTTCTAGAAACGTCTTTAAATTTTGTGCCCATTGGGTATCTAATAATGTTTATATGCAGAACTTCGTCCGTAATTCAAGTTCATGATGCGGCCTGGCAAAAGAGTATCCACCCTGAAATATGACTTTGATCGAACTCAAACTTTGGAAAAGTGTGAACATATTAGATAGTACTTAATAGGAAAAACACTTTTTTCGACTGGATAAAAATTGACCGAAGTAGTGGAGGGGAAATATTTGGATTTTATGCTGGTAGATCCTACCTTGAATGTACTAAATTCCTCCCGTATGGAATAAAAAACAATTTGTCCCATATGCTTATCATAGACTTTAATCTATTGAATGGTTATAACCGATTTTTAAAAAATTGAAAATTTCTCCCCCCTTCTTGGAAAATTAAACATGTTTTTAATTTTTTTTTGATGTACCACACTTTTTTTGTTCCTAAAATAAAGCTCAAGGTTTTATTTGTCGATTCCCTATAATGCAAAAAACGACGATTTTTTTGTCTTCGAGAAATTACATAAAGTGTAATGCAATGAACCGGCGTCGAGATCGCTAGGACGCTCACTCTGCGAAACTTGTTCGGACTAATTTATCATGTCAATTATGAATATTTATTGTTTATAGAACAGTTTTCTGCATTTTACAGGTTGAAACTGACATTAAAGTATTTCTTGTCCGACTGCCCCTGAGAACGCTCTTTTTGGTGTCTGCTTAAAGTTTCTTTCAGTGACGCCATCTTTGCTTACAAGAACGAACTGCTATGTAACTTCATAATTGATCTATATCCAACTTCATACTGTTCCTGATATAGTCAATACTAGCCCTATGCATCGCCCCCACTTTTTTGATATTTTTACGATCCGCAAAAATGAACTAATCTGCGTGATGGCCCTTAGATCAGTACGGTATTAATTTGAATTGCTTTGCGGCAAAAGGGAATTTCTTTAGAATTACTAATTATTGTTACTTTTGTTATTACCAAAAAAAATATTTTTGCCTATTATTAGTAATCAACATTAAGTTTTTAATTCATTTCTCTCTTTTTCCCACAAAGAAGTTCAAATTAATGTCGTACTGATTGGAGCGTCATCACGTGGATTAGTTCACCGTTTGGTGAACTAGTCAAAAAGGGAGGGAGCTGGCAAAAAATATTGTGTCCATCAAGTTCGAAAGAATATTTTGCATCGGGTGATTGACGGCCTCGCTTCGCTCTTGCGTCACACTTTGTCCTTGCAAAAATAACCTCCTTTACGCAGCTAACTTCACATTCGTGAAATTGTCGCCCTTTTCCCCTTGTCAAGTAAATTACTATTTCATAACATATATATTAGAGTCGCCCAAAAATTTACATTTTGTAATTTCCAATGGGCGACTTCACAAAATTTTTCTTTACAAGAAAAAAAAATATACGTATTTTTTTATTTAAAAAAAATCATTTTTAGTTCTCAAAGAAAGCTATTTAATTTTTATTTTAATGTAAGACTAAAAGTAGAAAAACTCTAGGGTTGCCTTTAGGTTCATTCCCAATAGTGAATTTAAGGTTTTTATGTTTATTACTGCAGCATTCAACCCTGTAACTTATCTTTTTTACATGTGACGCTCTTGATACCTGAAACCTTTTTCTTCCTTCAAGAAACTATTACTCCTTCCCAGTTTGGGTGCTCAGAAGATATTTTTAAAAATAAGGAAATTCTCTATTTTGCTTCCAAAATTATTTCAATATTGGAATGAAATTCTAAATTTTAAATTGTTTAAACTCATAGAAATTATACAAAAAATATTTTTTATATCATTTTCTTAGCATTAAAAAAATTTTTAAACATTTATTGTAATCAATTGAATTTTCATATTGTTAATAACTAATAAGAATTTGATTATAATAATACTATCATTTTTGTAGTTTATATATGATTATAAATTCATTTACATTAGAATAATTTACATGATTAAAATCTATTTTTTGAAAATACTAGGGCGATTTTTCAAATTCAAAAATTTAGAACTTCTATCAGAGTACTGAGATTCGTATGATGGTCTTTCTGACTTTCTCCAAAAGATCTTCCTACCTTTATTGTAGGGCTGGCTAAAGTAATTAAGTGACCGTAAATCACTACGGTTATTTTCGACAGTTTTGTACATTTGGCGTCAGTATTTCGTGAACTTTAGAAGTGAACGCTTCAATCTCAGTCGAAATTGAAGAAGAGCGCTATTATCAATTATGGAAAAAACGCGTCAATATGGAACGATTAATTTAGTTGGGAATACACGTGAAGATTTCTGTGGTCGGCAATTACCATCGAAAAGAGAAATATTAAGTGTATATTTTCACCATCACAAGTTTATGAAAAAAACTATTCATGAAAGTGCTATATGAGCTGCTGAAAAATGTATTGCATTTTGGAACGAATCAGGCATTCCAACTAGGAACAAAGGAGATATAATTAAGCAAATTGAACGTTTAGTTACAGAGTGGTCGAAAGTAAACGCAAATACAGTTAGAAAAAGTGTATATGAGACACAGTTGTTTAAAGAAATAGAGTTTAAAGGTGAGATTGAAAACTTGTTTGACATTACACATAAGAATGCTTTAGAGGATCTTTCATATGACGAAGATAAACAATTTCTACGTGCACAACGAGAAAAAGGTCGCCGTGGATTTTTAGCTGTTCCAATTGACACATCGGAACTTACAAATGATGATACGTCGGAAGAAGAAATAAAAAGTAAG
>JAUEJJ010024635.1:0-11144 GCA_032164275.1 Synergus coniferae
CCCATAATTAGCCCGAAATTCTGGCATATAAAAAATATTGATATTCAGTTGTGGAGGTGCCAGCGGAACGGAGCTCTCTTCGCCAGTGGCGAAACGGGAAGAGAAGAATTCTCGGTAAAACAGTCGGAGAAGGGGAAAAAATAGGAGGAAAGAAGAAACTCTAAAACCTCGCGTTGGACACATCACTGATATACTCTTACTAAAGTCAAAGTAAATTACATTTCAAGAACAGTTTTTTTTCCATTTTCTTCTTTTACTAATAAATTCTGATGTTTCATACTATATCTATGGTCGTAGTACGTTCACATTAATTTTATTTAGTCTTACACTGAAAGAAATTTACCATGGGTGCCCCAACTTCATTAATGTAGTCGCAAAAATGATAGCTGGGATAACTATAATTATTATATAGTAGAAATAACTAAATATATTGATACCCCAACTATACAAACCGCTGTAAGCGTTTAACTTTAAATTTATAGCTCGTTTTGGTACCAACTACTTTTTATTATAGACACTACTATAAAGTAGAGTTGCGATTCCAATAGTTGTAAGGGTATAGGTACCTGTTTAATGAGAAAAAGTTAATTTTTCTCTAAGCCATCAGATGTTGATGAATTTCTGATGACTCTTTCAATAGTTGCCAATCTTGACATTAATTGTGAATACCCTCTGATGCTACCGGGAATTCCTAAACAAACAAATTGTAGCATATTGAAAACAATATAAGTTTATCAAATGCAAAGCATTTCTTATATTGTTTTCAATCCTTGTTCTTATAACCGCACTTTCACTCGATCGTATTTTGGTAGAAAATTGGTCCAACTATAGGTTTATTGATAATTCAACTGTAAGTTTCCTTCATGAGTCATATATTACTACAGTTGCATCAACTATAACTGTACTAGCTGGTGTTGGAACGAGCTACATATTTGAGTGCGTCCGTATGAAAAGGGCCTTTATTGTCGGTTTTAGTTTAGGAGATATTCGTGTTTTTTTAGTTTAGGGTCGAAATTGACCATTTTTGGATTTGTGTGGGGGATGATACTATGACTCATACTGAATCTATCGGCATCATACTCGTGCCTCAAATGCAACTGGAAGGGGCTATATTTTCAGTTTCAAAAAAAAAGAAAAGGGCCCTTATTGTCTGTCGTCATAAAACGTGCAGCATTCTGTTATTTAGCTGTGTATTTAGGGTGGTTTTGCCCCTGGAAAACATCAACTAATGCGTTTTGAAACAATTTGGGTGCCAGTTCCAATATTAGTACATTGTGTAACGAGTGGGGTATAGTTGTATATTGCGCACGCGGGCGCCGTTGGCGCACGAGCGGAACGAGTGCGCCATTAACACCCAAGTGGCGCAAAATGCAACTATACGACACGAGTCCCACACACTATTATTCGTCACGAATGCGAGGAATATTCATTTATTGCATTTTATCCTCACGAACGAAGCGATTGCGGAATGTGATGGCGGTGGCCGGGTCGAAGGGCAGAGCCCCCCGAGAGGAAAAACACCTTAACTAGAAAGATAATAAAAAATAATAATAAATAATAAATAATATCCAGATGCTTGTTAAAATGTATTAAATTTATTAACATTTAACCTAACCTTAAACAATTAATATATGTGTCACTCTTTTGAAAATTTTTACATCTTAAAACATTTTATAATAATAATAATAATTTTATAATAATTAATAATAATGTAATAAAAATTACATTCAAGTATGATATTTAGATCTTAATGTTTTTATTTTTTATTTTTATTTTTATTTATTTTTATTTTTTGTATTATATTTACTAGTTGGTTAGGTTCGTCGTGGAAACCTGAATGTAGCGTGCGTGCATTTGTTTCGTAAAAACACGCGGAAGTGTGCGATTTTTCTCACTAAAACACGGAGAAGCGTGCGGTATTGTAGAACGAAGGATTTTCGAACGGCGTGTGCAATATATCACAATGCGCCCTGAAAACGGCTACGAAATACGGCATATTCCGTACATGAGTGATGAAAAATAAATTTCATAAATAAAAATAAATAAATTTATAAAATTTTTTAAATAAATTTTCTCAAACGTTTTTTCTCAAATTTCAACTTTAAAAGGTCATAAATTTTTCATTTTTCATTGTAAAAAAGTTTTATTTTTTAGATTATTCAAAAGTTTGCCTGGAAAACGATTTCTGTTATTATAAAAACAATGTTATAATTGTTATTATGTGCTATAATAATATCAATGCTGCAATTTTTTAATGTTTGTGATGCTATTGTTTAACTTAATTAAAAACCTGTTTAATTTCCGACTGTAAGTGTATTTTTTATTTACCCAAACTTTAAACTTTAACTTTGATATTTTGGGAATGTGATTTTATGAACTTCCAACTTCAAAAGTGCTCGAGTGACACGTTTTTTGAGATAAAGTGTTCATTTTGTGCTTAAAATGTCCGAAATTCATCCGACTATACTACATTATACAAAACTCCATATCGACCATAAGGGCCCTTTTCATATGGACGCCTACATTTAAAGTTACAATTCTAATATAATATTTTTAAAGTTGCATAGCCAATAAATTTCTTTCAGTGTACTGTGCAAGAAAAATAGCTTCACTTGTTTTAGAATAATTGAAAGTACCCACTGTTACTGATGGCCTTGGCCACTTTCCCCTATAAAGATATTTGTATAGTAATCCGTACCGTGGGAACGTAATCTCCAAATCCTATTGTACTCATGGAGATGAATACGAAGTAAAAGCTCTCGAAAAAGCTCCATTCTTTTTCCCATAAATGATAAAGAGTGGCCCCGACAAAAATATATCCTAATAAAATAGAAATAGCCACCGAAATCGGCAAATTGAATTCATCATCAATAGCAAACGTAGACATATTAGGTGTACCCGGGGTATCGGGTACTGATATAGATTCAGGGTGCAGTGGATGATTTCCTTCTATAGTTAGTACATTTTGAGTTGGAGTTTCATGTTTTTGCATTTCCTCTATTTCCTCTGGATTCATTTGTGATGGACGTCTGAAGGTAGCAAAATCATAAACTAACTGTACTCCTTTCATAACTTCCTGTAAATACATTAAATAATATATCTTATCTATTTATAGTTATCTAATTTAAGTATTTCCAACTTGTAAACTTATTTCAAGGAGGTGAACGATGAAGAAAATACGGAATTAAATAAATTAATACCTGCAGAAAAAGACGGTGATTTTTAAATTGATGATACGTTAGATTTCAAATTTCACATTTATTTATTTATAGATTTCTAACATTTTTGGGTGTTTCAGCATAACATAATAATTTTAATTTATTTTTAAATTACATAGGCAATGAAAGATAAGTAATACATGTTGACGAGTTGAATTATTATAATGTCGACAGTACTATTGCCCAAATGAAAAAAACCGTAACTGCAATTCGAATAAGTCACCTGTAACTTTTTCGTATCTAAAATAAAATCCATGAAAGTTCTTTTTTTCTAGTTAGATTTATAAACATGCGTTTTGAAATGCGACATAGGTAATAAATGTTATGAACCTAACTAGAAAGAAGAACTTTTATAAATTTTATTTTAGAATAGCTTAGGGGAAGAGGAACTTTGGGCAAGGGCGGATCCAGAGAAGAATTTTGTCGGGGACCTAATAATTACCTTTCCCCCTCGTATTACATTATGTTATAATTACATAATTATCTCTGACCTTGAGACATTTAATGACTTTGACGGATGGTTAGTTATTTTTTTGATACGTCATTGATAACGTCATCATTAATACACCCGAGGGAGTGTAATAAACTAAGGGTAGGGGATTAATTATGAGTGGGAGAAAATAGGAGTGGGGAAAACAGGAGTCAGGAGAGGCGGTTGACAAGGTGACGGCGTTAGAGAAGAGTGGGAGTCATTTTACATATATCTCCATTGTGTATGTGTGTATAACTATATTCCAAGAATATTTCTTCAAATTTTTAAATTCATAGACACATTACATTTTAATTGCAGGAAACATATAAGATAGAGTACGGATTTCTAATATTTTTTATGCAATCATTTAGTAAAGTTCAAAGTACAGTTGGCATCCCATGAATTGTCAATATCAAGTTATAAAAATATTTAATTACTACTGCACTTACTTGGACAGGTACAGTTCTTCTAACTTTGCGGCAGCTTCCAGTGTAATAAAGTCTTCTTATAAATGCCCATAGAAACTTAATGCCTCGAGTGAACAGTTTACCAAAGTCAGCCAAAATAATCAGAAACATTGGAATGCCAAAAATAGCATATACTATGGTGAGAGCTCGACCAGTTGTAGTAGTTGGCGCTATATGACCATATCCTGAAAAGTATTTCAAACATTGTTTATATTGTCTTAACAAGTTGCACAATTCATTTATAGGAATTTTTTAAAAGGAAAATAATTTGTCAGAGAAAGTTATTATTACGCGTGTCACACTTCCCCCGGCGTTATTTTCAAATATTAGGACAAAGTTACCAAATGTGGATCAGAGTTCCAAATGTGAATCAATGTTTTCTCCTGTATACAAATGGAAAACAAATTTCATGCTTTAATTCCAAGTCGTTCATTGTACGTTATATTAAATATTTAACATATTTTATAAAAAAAAAATTATCACATCAGGTAAAAATAAGTATAGATACATTGTATACATTGTGTGCATAGATTGTTGTTTCAACCCATTATTCCATAATGAAAAATAGACTTTTAACAACTTTAAACCTAAATAAAAAGAAACTAATAAAAGTTACATAAAATTTTTATTATATGGAGGGGTGAATCATCCTTTCGTTTGATTTAATTCTACACCTTTCTATAAACACCCATATTGTCAAAATTGGCAGACAATGTAAGAATTTTGTGGTACTGTAGGGAAGAGAAAGACAAGGGAGGGGAGGCCGACTCATATTTGATGGAAATAATACGTAATTATTCGAAGTTACATATCGATCGGATATGTCACTTATAACATATGCAATAACTTATGATCTATATTGTATATTATATCTGTATCTATTCTCTTTATAACATAAGTAAGTTTTCAAGTTTAAAAAAAATATGATGTAAAGGTTTGGTTTATGTGAGTCTGGGGTGGAATACAGAAATTCCTACAATATAAACTCACCTATTGTAGTGATAACGGTTAAACAATACACCACAGCATTTAGAAATGTCCAGCTCTTCTGTCCACTATATGAATGAACTCCTGCTTCATGTGCAGCATGAAGCTGCTCTTCAAATTCCATAAGCTTTCTCCGCGCCATACTCTTCCAATCATCTTCCCGTAAATTATGACTGTAATTCCATAGACTATCCAGAAAATCTCTCTTGACTCTTTTTACACCACACTTGTAAAATGATTCGAAAGCACTTTCAGTAAATCTAAACATAAACGCACCCAGACCACAATATATAATCATTACGATCAATTCAGCAAAACAACGGTTCCGCAGTTTAAATATAACATTAACTTGTCCTGGATTTTGTTGAATAAATTCCCGGAATTCTGCTGAAAAGTCTCTAATAGCTCTAAAAAATTCAAAAATTGTTACTCTCTCACTATTTTTTGCAGTCTGCTGATCTTTTACAGAAGACGATGGGGAAGTGGTTTCTGCAAGTCGTTTATTAGTCTGCTGATCCTTCTTGACCTCGAAACTATCCTCAACTGCTGTTGTTTGTTGACATATCGTTGAGTACTTTTTATGATAAAAAAAACGCAGCCAAGAAAACCAACTACCTTTGACAGTGGATTTATTACTAATTGTTTGAATAATTTGTTCTTTTTCTAATTCTGTATGAATAATACTGGATTTTCTTTTCCTCAGAAAACTATCTTCATTAATTTGATTATAAAAGCAGCAAGGATCTAGAGTATCAGAATCCATGATATTCATTTCCCTTCTCCAATATTTCTCTTGAGCTTTCGCCAAGTCTTCAATCAAACTTTCATTACTTAATGGAATGATTTGCTTTTTAAAGTTTGAATCCAATTTTTTTGGAAACACACTTTGTTCCAATTCAGAATCTTGTTTACTTTCCAGATTATATTTTTCAGTACCTACTTCTTTACTTACTTCACTGGAGGATTCCCGATGTCGACTGGACGTTCGTGTTTTCCGACCTTGGTGCTTCTGTGTTAGTAAGTCATTTTTAGAACTGCCGCGGTGATCTGCATCGTCATGTGTGATAATAGTAGATTTGCTTCTCGATTTTCGTTTAATTTTACCCTCTTGAGGTGTTACTGCTGATGGTGATGACAGTTTCCCACACTTTTTATCTACATAATCATTGTCTTCGTCACTTGAGTAATTCAAATACCTTTTCGGATCCATGACAGTTTTGTGTCGCTTTTTTGTTCTCGTCGGAGATTGAATGTTCTGTACACTATTCTGTGTATCTTTCTTTATACGAGGTTTTTTATCATTCGCTAATCTCTTATAAATTTGAACAGTTTCTAACGCAGAACTTATTGATGGAACGATGCTCTCGTCGTAGTTGTCAGTCTGCGGACATGTCCTATTATTAGAAGAGTCTTTTTCGAGAGTATTCTTTATCTTTCTGGGCAAAATTCTACTACCATTATCACTACTTGTTTCCAAACTAAGTTTTACCTCTGGTTCACTAATTGCGTTATCAGAAAGCGCTGACGAGCTATGTTTCTTTTTAAGTTCTGTACTTATTATTAATTCCTGTGAAGTATGTTTTTGGGTCTCTTTCATCAACAATTCTTCCATTTTTTCTGTCTCCTCTACCATCTCCTCCATTTTAGCACGCGCATCATCTTCATCATCATCAAAGAGTAACCCTGCTAGACCTTTTGGTGGTTCTGGTGTCTTTTCCCGATTCTTAGCTGCTGCCGCCTTTCGACGTTTGTGCACTATATAACTTTCTTCCATGACGACGAAATTGAACTAGGGAGCTTAAAATGATATCTCGTAGCTCTAACGCCCGATTTTGCTTGCGAGACGAAAATAAAACAGACTGCTCCCTCCACTCATCGGGCGTTATGCTCAATACCATTAATCTATCAACAGGCTGCATACTACAATTTTGTTCTTTTGCCTTTTTTTCTATCTTGCATTGTTTGGTAGAAAATTTTAATTTATCTTACACATGCATGAGTATTACAGTGGTTCAAAAACACTTTTTTTTTTTGGAGTCCGATCCACCCAATTCGATTCTAAATCCGAAAAAGAAATGTCCTATTTTTTTTAATTTTGATTAAAACACGTGCCTGATTTGACTTGAAGTTCCTCATGTAAATTGTATTGGGAAAAATCACGTTTTGGAGTTTTTAGAATAATTTTTCAGGATTGAGGAAAATGTTACGGGAAAGTATAGAGGCTTATTGAGAACTATCCAACAAAGAATTTCATGTATCACACATATGGGTTTGACACCCCATATGTGTGATATCAAGTGCCTTGAAAAGACAATTTTTCACAAAATCGACCTTCTGAGTGCTTTATTCTCGTTTTTTTAAATAAAAATGATTTCTATTAGTCTAGTGGAATATTTATCAACATTGGTTGATTAATTTTTAATTATGTTGAAAATTCGATTATCTATATAAAAATTATTACTATTGGCCTAATAGAATATTGATTAACATTGGATTATTAATTTTCAATTGCTTAAACAAACTGAATTTGCTTAAATAATTTTTTTTTCCGAAAATTCATTTTTTTTATTAAAGATTATTACTATTTATTTAGGGGAATATTTATCAACATTAATTTATTTATTCTTAATTGTTTACACAAATTGAATTTGTTTTAATAATTTTTTTTCAAATTTCTTTTATTTTAACAAAACTTATTACTGTTGGTCTAGTGAAATATTGATAAACATTGGTTAATAAACCGTTAATTATTTAAACAAATGCCATTTCCTTAAGGGGTCTACCTACTTTACAAATTAAAAAAAATCGATTTTAATGAATATTTCTTTCAGAACTTTATAATATAGATATTGATATAAAAATTGTTAGGCTAAGTAAATACACTCTCGAAATACATAAATAAATTTCTCTAAACCTATTTTAGACACTTTTTATTGATAAAAATGGTGGTGAATCATATGTTCTCAAAAAGTGCCTTGATGATAAAATCTCGGAGATGGATTATCAAAAAGAAAAATTCAAACAGTTCTAGATTCATTAAGTTAATGGCTATAGCGTATACCATACGATTTTTAATTTTTTCAAAAATAACAAAATGGCGGACATTTTTCGAAAAAAGGAGGAAAAAGACGTGTTTTTTTCACCGTTTTTTGCAAAAAAAAAAACATTTAAAATAAAAATTTAAAAATATCCTTGATATGTGCTGAAGCTATAGTTGTATATATGGTATTATGTGGTAAAAATTTTATAAAGATCGGTTTATTAGTTTCAGAGATTTTATCAACGAGGCGTCGGAAAACGTTGTTTTGAGAAAAACACGTTTACATTTTTTAAATGAAAAATCGTAAACAAATCTTACATGCGTTTAATCAGCGATGGCTGTACCATACAGTTTGCTTTCTATTGCTTCAAAATACTTATAATACTACACAATACTTCATAATACTCAAAAATCGATTTTTAAAATTTGTAAAGTGAGTAGACCCCTTAAAAATGTTTTTTTCTAAAAATTCGAAAAACTTGGTCTATTATCGTTACGTGACACAAATTTCTTTTCAAATAGTTTATAATTGAATAAACAGTACATTATTATTTATTTTCAACCAATAATCATCCAGCCTTCATTATTTAACAAACTATAATTTGTTTTAACAAATTTAATTTGCTTAAACGATTTTAATTGATTTAAACTTTTTCCAGGTATTAAATCAGGTTTTATGTACCTAATAATCTGACTGGCAGTCTTTTATTTTATTAATTACATTTTTGCATTATTTGAACATTAATAACATCATTTATTTCTAAGATTTCATCGAATTAAAAAGAAGTTCGTCTTTTTCTTTTATAATCTACATCTTATTGTTAATCTATTACTGTGTGTCGCAAGATAATGTGGTTTTCTTGCTATCTGGAAACTTTTACCTATATTCTGTAACAAAATGGAATGAAAATTGTTTTTGATTCTCATCTCTCCTTATTACATTGTAGAAATAAGATATCAATGTAACAGCTCTCTCTGCAATATCGTTGACAACTTTGAGTTGAGTAACAATTTCTTTTCCTTTTTATAGGCTTCATTTTGTATCCAGTGTGAAGCATTTTCTCGAAGAAAGGATGTTTTTATCTGGAAAGTTGAGAAGAATTTATTTGAATCTTCTAAAATGAAGTATTCAATTTCTTTATTCAGCAGTTGCTTATACTTTGTATAATTTTATACATGTCCACTCCGTTTACGAACGGAGAGGAAAAAATTGGAAAATATTTAAAAATTAATGTCACGTAACGGTAATAGACTATAAGTTCTTCGAATTTTTAGAAAACAGCATTTTTTATGCAAATGGCATTTGTTTAAATAATTAACAATTAATTAACCAATGTTTATCAATGTTTCACTAGAACAATAGTAATAATTTTTGTTAAAACAAAGAAACTTGGAAAAAAATTATTTAAACAAATTCAATTTGTTTAAACAATGAAAAATTAATTAATTATTGTTGATAAATATTCCCCTAAATAAATAGTAATAACCTTTAATAGAAATAAACATTTTCAGAAAAAAAATTATTTAAATGTAACGAACCAATAAAAATTTTCAAACAAGTCCTGTAAAGAAAAATTAAATATTTCTGGCTCGTCGGAAAGTCACAAAAGGAAGAGATTGAATTTTTCAATTTTTGAAAGATTCAAACTCCTAATTATTTAATGCGGTATAAGTAATCCTCCTTTCCTCATCCGAGGAATGAATGTCATCTAATGAGAGATTAGATAAGAGAAAATCAAACAAGTAACATTAAAACAATAAAACCCCCAATATATATATGTGCATACAATTTTCCCCTTCGCGAAGGAATATTTTTGTTCACAGATGTACACACAATTTATAACATAATGATTGGAGTGTCAAAACATAGTTTATTAACAATTAAAAATTGAAGTTCAGAGAGAAAAAGGTAATTGGAACGATACTCGTTCTAGCTTACCGAATCCTGTTTCCTTAAAACTACTAGTAGAGAAGATGTGAAGGGAACTCGCAAGTGTGATCCAGATCCTTCCTATTGGGCGGTACTTGAAATTTTTCTACGTTATCACTGTGTGATAACTCTTGTCCATGCTTGAGAAAGAAACTGTCGCTACGTAAGCACTCACTCGCACTAAGAACAGTTCTTCTCACTCCCACGCTTCGCAAATTCTTCTCTGGGATTATGCGGAAACACGTTAAAGGGCTTTTAACCTGGAAGGACAGAGGGCAGTTAGGTCTGCAACTCCCTTCCTTTAAGTTCTTCCACGTGATCCCGGATCACAATGTACAATTAAGACACAAATTTCTCCTTGTTTTGAGATTCAAGGAGATAGTAGCATCTTTCGCAGTGGTTGGTTTTGGATATTATCTTAATCGAACACTGATTTGGAACTCCTGTCAACGTATTAGCCGTGCCTGATTCTTTATACATTCAATGGTTTAAATTTTGGTGATTTCGGATTTTTTTAATTGCCGGAAGAGAGGTTGAATGAGACGTTTCCGTCCTGACACTCTTAGCAGCGGAGTACACCCAGGTCGGTCTTCACCGCGTAGCGGTTGGTTTTGGATACTATCTTAATCGAAACATGGAACTGCAACTCTTGTCAACTTGGTTGTCAAGCCTGATTCTTTAGTCATTCAAGTGGGTAGAATTTTGAAAAGGTATACGTCCCCTCGTTCGAAATAAGCTTCTGAACTCCCTAGGATAAATTTGAGTTTCTTCGTCCTTTTTCGTAAATTTTCAAGTCGAAAGTCGATTTATCCTCTTTTGGTCGCGAAGAGATTGAGAACGAATCCTCGGATTCTCTCGTTCTCCTTTGTGCAGTCGGAAGAGCGATTTTAAATTCGTTGAAGACTCACGTAGGGCCAAAAATAAACTTTTAGAATAGCGCGAATTAACAATTTTACACGCAAAGAAATTTTGTAACACAATACGTTAAAACCGATATTACAATTTAGTATAATCTTTTACGATTTAGGGA
>JAUEJJ010024811.1:0-11096 GCA_032164275.1 Synergus coniferae
GTACGGTAGATGCGGAAAGAGAAGTTAATGTGGGAGTCGGTACGTCTCGTTCGTTAAATCGATACTCATATTTATTTTAGAATAAATACTAGTGATAGGTGCGCCTAAACACTAGGATTTAATTAACAAAATGGCATTGATGAGTGCGCCTAAACAATGCGAATTTGTCTCCCTTTGTTACGTTTAAGAAATATCGTGAGAAGCGGTAAAAGGATAATCAGAATAAGGCTTGAAGAGAAATCTGAAATAGAAAAGAAGAGACGAGAAGACTTAAATACTAGTGATAGGTGCGCCTAAACATAGTGAAAATCCAAGATAGTTTTCATCGGACGGGAGCTGCCTAACGACTCGGTCAGCCGCGTCCGACTCAACTGACGTTTGAGCCTCGATCCGCTCGTTTTGTAAAACGTGTCCGCATGATGACTGACGGTACGCTAGCGGTAGGGGTACGGTGGGAGTAGGGGCTCGCTAGGCTCGCTAGGCTCGAAGACGAGAGCCTGAGGAAAATGTGCGTGGCTGACGCACACGTGTGTAATTCCTAGTTACATCAGTAGCGAGAGGGTATGTCTCACCCTCATCCACAGCCAGTTGATATAGCGTTCGGATCGCGAGATAAGGCGATGAAGCATAATCCAAGGTAACGATCTTCAGGCAATAGGTCTTGATCCCCTCCTCAGGGTTAGAGCTCCAAAATATCTTTTGGAACTTAGGATCCTCTGGATGGATCCAAATCCGTCGAAACGTCTTCTATATGTCTGCTGTAAAGACGATGGGCATACCTCCGCCATCGTAGAATCACGTCAGTGAGTTCCGTCTGCAGTTTGGGCCCTTGACATAAAATATCATTGAGGGACATCCCATTGGTTGTACATTGAGATGCGTTAAACATCACTCTCAATTTGGTACTGGTACTGGTTTCTTTGATAACGCAGTGATGCGGAAGGTAGTACCCAGTTGTATGTAGGAGATCCTCGTGGTCCGTTACCATCTCCCCCAGATGAGCGTAGTCTTGGATGACACGCTCATATTCCCGAAACGTCAGGATCCTTCAAAAAGCGCTTCTCCGCCTGCAGGAGAGAACGCTGAGCAGCAGCTCGAGAGTCCCCTAGACTCAACGAGCGTTTCCTAAATGGGAGGAGCACGATTTAACGCCCCTCACCAGTGCATTGATGAGTAGTGAGAAAGTGCTTCTCACATTCCTCATCATCCATGTTTGCCGAAGATGTGGTTGTAGGTAGGTCTTCCTGGACGACAAACCTACGAAGCATGGCAGTAATTCGCAGTCCACCGTAGCCTGTAGAGCTGCGACTGAAACCCGACGATGACCACACTGATCGTCGATAAGTCCAGATAAAATCCAGCCTAAAATTGTCTGCTGAGCTGTCGGAGTACCTAGACTTCCCCTTATATTACACCTTTCTCGAGGATGTACGCGTAAATGTTGGCTCCTAGAACCATTTCTAGAACTCCACCCGTTCATAAAAAAGGATCCGCTAACGAAAGATCCCTGATGTGCGTCCATTCCGTTATCATAATGTCCACTGGTGGTACGTGAGTTGTGAGCCTGGCCAGCACTATGGCTCGTACACAGAAACCCTGAGAAGGATTGATGCGACAGTGTACCTACACGTCCACCAATCCTCTGGTAGAACGCTCCATCTACCACACCGAGGAACCAGGATTGGAAGGATACGACACCCAGAAAGGACCACGACACGACGGTTACGCTTGGGGGCGAGGAATTAGGAAAAAGAGGTTACTTTTCGCCTCGAACCTCCTTGTTCCCTGAAGCTCCTTGTACGCCGACTACCACCAGGCCACTGCCTCCTCCATCTCAGGAGCACCCGCGCTACCTCCTGGGACTTTGCCAAAGCACGAACGCCAGGCACTCCCGAGCCCGTCGCAGCTTATTCCCACTGAAGGAAGGGGAGCGATTGGCCGTACCCAAGAGCGTCGACAAGCCACCACCAATCCAGAAAACCAGAGACGAACGACGCTGTATTATTCGACGGTTCCTAGACGGGTTGCAGACACCCCTCTTGGAATCCCCTAACTGTCCCAACCTATCTTTCTACCTACTGGACTAAGCCTAGGTTCAGTCGTCCTTTCCCTTTTCCGAGAATCCGCCATCTTTCTTTTTATCCGTATTTACCCTGACGTACGGGAGATTCGTCAACTACGTTTCTCTCTCTCTCTCTCTCACGTTACATCCCTATTTACTCCAGCCCACCCGACCAAAAGGGATCGTAATAATTGGCGCCCAAAACGTGAGGCTTTAAATAGGGATTGGTATCGCTACGAACTACACAACAACCTTGAGAAAGGAAACCCATTTATCGCACTCCACCCAAAAAGAAGGCAGTGGTGGAACGCACTGTCTCCACGAGATGAACCACAGTCACTTCTGGAAGTGAGAGACAAAATCCGGTGGCGCCCAACACAAACCCTACCAGCTCCAGTCTGACCCAGGAGGGTCGACACACCATCAACAGGGTTCAGGAGAACACAACACCATCCGCATCGACCCAGAAAGTCCCGATACACGACAGGACGCTCGTTACAGAGAACCCGAACACCGTCAATATGGAGCAGATCAACAAGGAGACGAACCAGGGATCGTGCTTGCTTGTGGGCACGACCCTCACTAACCAGTCCACGTCCAATGCACCCACAGTGCCAGTGATAAACACCAGCGCCCGCACATCCTCTGCCGGAATTCTCCGGATTGTAACATGAGGATCTCGGCAGCTTCCTCGCTGACATCGAGGAACACTGCCGCAACGCTGGAATCCCCGTGAAGCATTGGATACGTACGGCCGGAGGACAGCTTCGCGAGAACGCGGCTAAATGGTGGGCAACCTACAAATCCTTTGGGATGGACTGGCAGCAATTCCGGAACTCGATCCTGAGACAGTATGCAGGCACGCCAATACTTTTTCACCTCCGTACTGCGGTTTATCCGCAAAAACAACAAGAGAAAGACAGCGTAGCCATCTTTCTGCAGAAAAAATTTCTGCTCGCCAAAAGGCTCACCCCGACCGCCAGCGAGGAGACCATCGTTAAGAGCTGGTTGAACTTCTAAAACCATCGATCTGAGAAACCCTGCGATCTTTCAACTTGAGGACCTTCGCGGACCTCCTAATGCGAGCTCGACAACTGGAAGCCGCCGAAGCAGACGCTGTGAGCAGCAAGCCTAAAAATGCCAAACCCAAGACGAAACCTACTCCTACGATCAGCAACCCTGAAAGCAGTCGTCCATCTCGGAATCAGGCACCCAAATGTCACCACTGCCCGGAGTACCATCTGTACCGAGACTGCCCCGTGTTGAGAGATAGAAACCAACAGTCGGAAAACTGGCGACAGGGTGCGCAGCGCGGCGCACCCTCGCAACCCCAACCAGAACTCAGTACAAGCACCAATCCGCGGAATTAAATTCCGTACGAACCCCGTGAGGATCCCTCCTGTACCTACGCGCATATATCGGTCAATGGGAGGTGAATGCCCTCGCCGACTGCGGCGCCACCGATAGCGCGATCCGCACTGACGTGCTAACGACGGAGCAGCTAAAGCACCTGCACCCCGGCCCACAGGAAGCCGAACTCGCGTCCCGCAACTTCACGCTACCACTCCGCGGAATGATTGAGCTGAACCTGGTGATCAACGGAAAATCATACACGCGACGCTTTAACGTTACCGACGACCTACGCGACGAGGTGCTCTTGGCCCGTGACTGGATGGTCCAGCATGGTGCAATTGTGGACAAAGTGTCGGACTGTGTCTACATAGGTTCGCTCTCCCATTACTGCAACCGACCAACGAGACGACACCCGCCACCATCCGAGAAAGGATCTACGAACCGGAATTCTCGACCGCTGACGCACCGAAGTTCTGGGAAATCATCGAGCGTCACCAGAACATCTTCGACCTGGGCGGAAAGCTGCAGATGGACTTTTCCGTGCAGCACGAAATCCACCTGAAGCCGCACCAACCATTTTGTATACCTCCCCGAGGTTACTTGGACGCGAACAAGAAGGTGATGGACACCGACGTCCCACAAATGTTGGCCGAGGGGATCATAGAACCGGTGGCATCCCCATACAGCTCACCCCCGCTCATGCAAACTAAGAAGGATGGGTCCAAACGGTTCTGCATCGACTTCAGGAAGCTCAATGAACTGACGATCGATTCAACGCAACCTTTGCCCATCATTCACGATACCCTGAAGGACCTAGGCCAGGCTCGCGTTTTCTCAACTATCGACTTGAAGAGCGGCTACTGGCAGATCCCATTACATCCCGAGGCGAGGAAATATACCGCTTTCACTATCCCAGGAGGAGGACAGTACCAGTTCCGGGTGATACCTTTCGGGCTAAAGAATACACCCAGTACTTTTCAGAACCTAATACGAGAAGTCCTGGGCCCATACTGGAGGAAGTTTGCCATCGCATACCTCGACGATATCATCGTCTACTCAGCGAGCGTGCAGGAGCATCTTCTCCACCTGTCCCTCATATTCGAGAAGTTGGACTTCTACGGACAAACATGCAGTCCGAAAAAGTGTTTCTTTGGCAGGACTAATCTCGATTACTTGGGACACGTCGTCATTGCAGGCGGAAACCACCCTCAACCCGAGAACATCCGAGCAATTCAGGAAGCTCAGCCACCCCGAACCCGCAAGCAACTCCGGAGCTTTCTCGGAACATGTGGTTGGCTGCGAGAATATGTGCCACATTTCGCTCAGGTGTCTGCACCTCTCACGGTTCTGCTAAATACAAAACTCCCGTACCGTTGGAGAGTCACCGCACAGACAGCATTTGAAGCCATGAAGAAGCTTATGGAGAAACCACCGAAGCTGGACCGACCCGACCCCGGCCGACCTTACTTTCTTCAACGCCGTGTCATCTCGTACGCCCGTGCGAAATTCAAGCCGGCTGAAGCTTGTTATCATTGTAACGAGCAAGAATGCTTGGCCGTGATCTGGGCTATTCGCAGATACCACGTGTACCTCGAGGACTGCCCATTCACGCTAAGAACAGACAGAAAAGCGCTCACATGGTTGGACCAGATGAAGGACTCCAAGAAGAAGCTGACTCAATGGACCAGTTACCTGAGCCGGTTGAAGTTCACCGTGGAACACTGTCCCGGCAAAGACAACTAACTTGCCGACGCACTTTCACGACACCCTTTTCGCGGTCGACGCACCGTGCCCGAGGGAACCGGATTTCGAGACCATGCTGCCACCACTACCAGAGAGGGAGGACAACGAGAGACGCGACACACTACCCCGAATCAACGCCCTGGGAGGTCACTCACTTGTGACCAGGTTAATTTAATCTTAAATTAAACTCCCTATCTGGGCAAGAGGCACAATTTTATTTGAAAACCTGGGTTTGAGCTAACAAGTGAAGAGAACATTTAATATTAACACTGATATTTGTAGTAAAAGCAACACTTAAATCCTCGTTTTCCTTCTCGGTGAAAAGTTGCGAGACCTGAGGAGTCTGCGTTGCAGTGCTGTATTGCAAGGGGAAACTCCCTTGGGAAAAGGGGTCTCTTCACCTTTCGCAGGGGGAAGAGGACGTGGGAACTCCCACCCTTTCGGAGGGTCCACGAATGCCCTTCTAGGAAAATTAGAGTTTTAGTGGTGTCGGGCGCACTTCTCTGGGCGTACGACTACCGATCGTAAGCGTCGTACGGATGGAGTCGAACGTCGTGATGACTCATCAGAGAACGAATCTTCTTCCAAAGACGGCCCTTCTAGAGACGACGTGGGTTTCGCGTTTTGTGAGGTTTCACTCCTTTCGTCCACCAATTCCAACCGGCGGAAAAGTGACACCCTTGAGCTTCGAACTTCCTCTTTTGAGGTTATGGGGTTCCTCTTGACAGGAGTGAGCTTAATGGGGGATGGGTGGATGCTGAGGACCTCCTCATCCTCCGAAATATCGGAAACAATCACTTGATAGGAGCGCTGGTAGGGAGTGTTTTCTGCGTCGGTGAAATTCGGTGTGGTGCCTACCTGGGAAGCCAATTGAGTAGAGAGGAAATCCGATTGATCCTCACTCTTTGCGTTGGCACTCGTGTCTAATAATGCGCGAAGTAGTTTCCGGTTTCTCCTGCACGGGGGAGAAATTGGCACTATCTCTCCTGGCAAGGCAGAAGCTTTTCTCACCAAAGCTACCCGTCTCTTGGAGATCATCCGTCTCCGGATATTTGGGCGATTCCTTTTGCGTGGGTGGGTGAAAGACTGCTCGTTCATTTGTCCCCGAATTAAGACGAATTCGTCAGCAGTTCAATTGGCTGGCTGGACAGACCAACATGCACTCACGACATGCAAAGAACGTCACTGCACTTTTCGCGGTGTCCGGATACACAAATACTTCGCTGTGGGCGGGCTGGTTCACTGAATCACTTTACTGCACTATGATAGCTCACTACTAACTCACTCACACTTGTTCCTCTTTTTTTTTTCTTGAGGCGTCTCCGCAGGGCGAGTCGATCCCTTCACCTTCTTGACGTGACATCCATCGGAGAGCTGAAAAATAATTGAGAAACAAAAGGCAGGTGTGTGTGTGAGAGAGATGGCTGGCGAACGCACTATTAAGTGGTCCTCCAGTCCCTTATCCCTTGAGCGTGTGTTGAGAGCGGGATGGGTCTCCCGGCTAACGCATCGGAGAAACGTGCTCAGTAGTTCCACCGGTAAGTATCCATTTGTGTTATGTGTGGTGTGAGACAGGTTTAATCCTACGACCATGTATAATAGAAAAAGGTTTTCCCGTTGTCCCCCCCAGAGCACTATATTCTGTTGTGAAACTGGAACGGTTGTATGAGAAGCGACACGCATCCGCGTATCACGGAGCAAATTGCTGCTGTTGCCAGAGATACCTGATGCCACTTCGTCGATGGTCTTCTTCATAAGACCATAAAAGATTGTACCAGGATGTGGGGCAGTGTCGGTACTGATCACTGCGTTTAATGGGCGCGGATGATCAATCCGATTTTCGTGCCGACGTGGATTCGTCGGCTCCTTGTGGTCGACTGTGTGCCGAGCGATTTTGCTACCCATCTTTAGAGACTCTGCGGAAGAAATGTCTAGACCAATCAAATGCGTTGCTGCCATCTGATTGGCTAGAACGAAAGAACGGGGCATCGCATGCAGTGATTGGCTCTCAGCGGAGAGATCTTACACCAATGGGAACTTGAGCCCGATTGCAGGCTCCTGATTGGTATTTGGAGGAGAAACCGCGCGAATGTCGCATTTCTCTCAATAAACAGCTGTATAAACATTTCCTACTATTTCATACAGCTTACAGAATATTATGTTCCGAAAGACTTTGCAGAAAATGTACTACTGAAGCAAAAGAATATTTAAGAGCATTCTTTATAGTTATGGGACGTTATTATGGCCTAAAAAGTCTAGTTTTAAATTCACATCACCTAATTCACTTGGCTGATGATGTGAAAACTATGGGATGTAGTCTAAGTAAATTAACCGTCTTCCCATTTGAAAGTTTTTTGGGAAAGCTGAAAAAATATATTAGAACGGCTAATAAACCATTATCCCAATTATGTAGGCGTCTTCATGAAGAGAAGTTAATACAAAAACGTGTGAATGTACAAATCCCACCCTTGATCGAAATTTTGAAAGAAAAACAAGGACAGATTGCAGAATTAAAATATAAGCAGTACACTATTACGAAAAAAACACCCAATAATATAATTTTAGCGAACGATGGCACAATTCTTCAAGTAAAATCAATTACTAGAGGTCCTGATGATAATGACTTAGTAAAAGGTGAGGTATTCAAAAAGAAAAAGTCGATATTTATGTACTCCTGTGATTCTAAACACATGAAAATGTGGCAATTAAAGAGTAAACCTACGGGTAATGAAAAAACTTATCCCATAGAGAACATTGATTGTAAATTAGTAAAGCTGTCTAATTTAAGAGAAAATGAACCAAAAAGAGAATATGTAATACCATTGCTACACCAGAAACGAATATATTATTTTTATTTTAATAATAAAGATAATGTTTACTCATGAAAGTAAAATCCATCAGAGTTGTGTTCAAAATAATTATTTTCGAATTACCACACTGTAATTATTATCTACTGGTACGTAAAATTTATTGATTACACTAGATTTATGTATTTGAAGCATTGATTCATTTGAATGTTCAAATGAATTAATTTTTGTATTGATTGCATTTAAAGCTAGAAACAGTCTTAATATATTGATCGATTTGCATTGAAAATAATTCTGTATGAAAGAAACTTGTAATGCCTATTTTTATTTTTAATTAGAAGAATATTTCTGTGGATAAAATAAAACTGGGAAAAAATATTTCGTTTATTTGAACGTTCAAAACTTCTGATGTATCTAGTTTTAGGGTTCGCCAGATATAAATATCTTTGAACTTTATAAACTTACATAAAAATAAATTGCAAAGAAACTTTGAAATCTCTTAAAGATGTTACATAAACATTATAACCTTAGAATCCAATAATTATATTTTACACAACAAATATTAGCATTATATATTTCGTTCACTTTATAGATCAACTTCTTTTTAAAATAAAAATCTAACACTCTTAATAGAATTAATTTATTTCATTTATTTAATTCGAAAAAACATATTAGGTATATTATTTACATAAATATATTTTTAATTTTCAAAAATTCGCGCTGGGCGCCATCAACGCCACCGAGACTGATTTTAGATCTAAACAACTCAAGACCTCAAGTGCTTGTTTTAAATGGCTGCCAGTGGCTTGTCGTGCGTAGTTTTCGTTAGTTTAAATTATTTCTTTCAAGATAACCAAATTAGATTGGCATCTACGTCCAGAATACAAGGTAAGTTTTCATTTCAGTGGAAAAATTATTTGCGGAAATCTTTTTAACATTAATTTTTACATTTTGTTCTCTTATTCAACACATTTTGTTATTCAAAATTTGTAGATTAGGATTTATTAAAAATTTCCGTACTCGTAAATAAACTATGCCAAATTTTGTAGAATTAAGAAGTAATAATGTAAGTTAATACTAATACTAATTATTAATAATGATATTTAGCCAAATTAGTCGAAATTTACGACTACCAAGTGGTCGATTTTGAAGATGGGACCAGCGATTTTGTGCCAAACACTTGGTGGTATTTTGACGCAGTTGTAGGGAAAATGGTTACCAAATTCATGCCACCGCCCTATAATGCCGCTGAGTTTGGTCATTTGAATCTTTTGATTCAAAAGAAAGCTCCAGTCAATTTCCCGCCAGTCACAAATTGGCCAGCTTATTCTATCACATTAAAAGGCCAAGCTAGTAAGTATCTTACAAAACTTTTTACACCCAGTATTTTATTTAATAATTTAAAATATAAATTATAAAAACTTATGAGGAACCTTTTTATTAAAAAACTATAAAATTACTTTCTTTTAGAAACTGTTAAGGATGCTGAAGATAAGATAAAATTGTTGAAATTAAATCCGTGACGGAAAAGCTGTATATATACTGAGGATTCTGAGTATTCACCTGAAGAAAAAGCAAAGAAAATAGAAGAGAAATATCGACAGAACCAGATTTCGTCTGCACAGAATATGATGTGCCATGTACGACCGATTCATTCTGATGAATCATCTATTGATAGTGCGTGGGAAAACTCGGAAATGAAAAAATTAAGTGCACCAAAATCTTTGGCCAAAAAGTGCACTGGGAAATCGAGAAAAAAGGCAAATCGAAAAAAATATAATTATTCGACGAATTCTTTTGAAGATCAAGATACGATTTTTAAAGAAGATACCTTGCTTCCGAAAAAGACGACTTTGCAGTCTTCTGTTGAAGGTAAATCGAACAATTATTGATAAAGTCAAATAATATAATAAATAATTTTAATTTACTTACTTTTTTAGATACAGATATAAATATGCTGATTTCTAAGACTTTTTGATTAAAGACATGTAAAGTGTAAAAGATTCAAGTACACTATAGTCAGAAATTGTCAGTAATACGCCTGTTTTTTAGCAGTTGCTTAAAGTTCTCTAGTTTTTATAATATTTCATTGAAAGATTTTTCTTCAAAACAGTACGAAAGCTTAAATAAAATTCTGAGTCTAATAACATAAAGGGAAAGTTGAAATCAATTTTTTATAAAAAGATATTGGCAAAAAACCTCCAATTTCAATATTTTCTAAAATGTTAATAACTCCGAAAATATTTATTATGTTAAAAAGCCCTTGGTCTTATTTTACAGATAAATTTTCATAGTTTCTGTGTGCGTTATTCAGATATTTTTGAAATTATTTTCCTAGCTTCTGCCATAGGCTCAAACTTGTACGAAAAATCTCGTAAATTTTAAAATGAAAATGTCCTCCATACATGGATACAAAAAAATTAGAAATTAATATTTTAATATATTTTACTAGGTATGCAGTTGATTAAAATATAGTATATTTTGATTTTTTTTTAAATTCTTGTAAATAACTATAGATATTTCAAATTTTACGATTTTTCTATGAAAGTTTCAGCCTATGGCATAAGCTAGGAAAATAATTTTAGAAATATTTGAATAGCGTACACAAAAACTATGCAAATTTATCTTTAAAATAAGACCAAGGGTTTTTTAAAATAATAAATATTTTCAGAGTTATTAACATTTTTGAAAATATTGAAATTTGAGGTTATTTGGCAATATCTTTTCATTAAATACAGATTTTAACTTTCCTTTTAACCTATTAACCGCAGAATTTTATTAGCTTTCGTACAGTTTTGGAGATTTTTTAGAAAGATTTTTCAATTAGGTATTATAAAAATTACAGATTTTTAAGCTGTGACGATCTGTTTTACCCCCCGTTATTTCGTCTCCGGATGCTTCAGTCTGCCAAGGGTCTAGGTATTATTTTAAGACGAAATGAGAACAGATCTTTGAGTTACAAGAAAACATAGATCGGTTTATTTCCCTACCACTTCTACATTGCTAAGTATAAATCTAGTGTGAGTGTGATGTGGGTGTGTAAATGTGTGTCTGCATTGTTAAGTGTTTGTGTATAATTGATATCGGACTTACAGACTATTTCATGTGTGTGAAGTGTGCGACTCGAAATA
>JAUEJJ010024832.1:0-11091 GCA_032164275.1 Synergus coniferae
TTCCAATTGGTAGAAGATAAGGATAAATCTAGGAAAGTAAGGTAAGGCGAACTGTATCGTTCCAAATTTCTCACCACTGTAAACAAACGCATTAGCACTATTTCTAAGGGATTGAAGAAAGTATTTTTGTCTTAATTGTACAACCTTTTTATGAGCTAAAAATGTGGTCCTTATTTCTTTTGAATTAATTAAATAAAGTCATGGATACTAAAATGGGATTCTGAGCATTGTTTATTGATTTAAAAAGAACACCTATCATTCTCTTCTTCTCCATCTAGGCACACAAAGACAACACTCTCAGTTAGAGAGCAGTGGCAAACGTCCCCATAAAATTAAACAAATTCAATAAAATCGAATTTGGCAGTTTGTAAAGACCTCCCCCGTATGATATGATCAAGGACAACATTATTATTAATTAAAATAAACATCGTACGTAACAAACTGATGGTGGCAGCGGTGGGATAGTTGTCACGCCGTTTTTTTTTCGCTACGTTACCAGTACAAGTTACTTGTAACTTGTAACAAAGCTTAATCACAATTTGAATAAAAGACTCTAGAATTACAATATTTTTTTTACAATCATCTTTGATTCTACAAGGTATGATTTGAATCAAACACTCACGCCTTCTTGGCTAGAGTTAATCAGGTCAATTGAAGATCTCCGCCCTCGTGGCTAAGAGACCTCGCCCTCCGTGGCTCGGTACCTTTGACTTTTCAATATCCCGCCCTCGCGGCTAGATATTGAAAATTGATTCAAACCACCCTCGATTAATCAAATTATTTTATCCTTAAAAATCAAAAATTATATCTTTTTGAGTTTCGCTCAACAACTGTAAATTTTTCTAACGATTTTCATCCTAAAATGATTTCTGAAAATGCCTAGTTCATCCACTAATAGAAATTCTAAAAAGGATCGCAAATATCGCGCAGGAAAACAGGTACGAGAAAGATTAGCAAAAAATCTTCTTGCCTTAAAGCTTAACGAGCTCAAAAAGGAAAACGTTGTCTTTGTTGTGCCCGAAATCCCAAAGGAAATCCGTGAATTTCAAGAGATACATACAATCACAAAAGCTCTCTAATTTCGATCAATTCACATCTTATTTTGAAAATTGTCTAATCAAAGCAGAAGCAAATCTAAGGCTTTTCAAAATCCTTCGCAATAAGAGTAAATCGAACAGGAACGTAGAAGTAGTAACCCTGGATTAGATTACAGATTCAGTTAAGACCAGGCTCAGAAAAGAAAATGATTGACAAGATTCTAGAGATCCACTTTTGCCTCATGGATTCAAAAATACTTTCTTGAAGTCGATGTACATAAGTGTGTAAATAAATAAGAATTACATTTTTACTAATAGTAAATATTAACTATTAGAAGAAAACCCCATTTTAGAATTCACTTTTAAACCAATTATTGTCCATCCTTGTCAAAATGCCTAATCAGGACGATGAGCAACAATTAGTGGACCCTCTCACGGGACGACTAATTACCAACCCAACAAACAGTGTACTTGGAAACACAAGTATTAACATTAGTGGAAATCCCCCTAACATTCCAAATAGAAATCCCACTATGGATCCAAATGTGAGTACTGCAATGGCCTCGGTCCTCGAATGTATGACCTTACAACAGAGTACGTACCACATACCAGTATTCGATGGAACTGATCCCCCATTGAAGAAATTTGTTCAAGATATAGTAAATGGTGCTGTGTACATTACTCAAGCCACAGAGCCCGGTTTTATTAAAGCCGTTTTAGCCAAACTTAAGGGCGTTTCTCGTGAAAGTGTGCGTGATAAGTCTTTCAACCACGTCGAGGAACTGATTGCCCATCTTAAGAATCGTTTCGCTCCTACCAGAAAGTACCAATGGTACATCGAGTCAATAGTAAATCTTAAGAAGAGACAATCGGAAACGGTTAGCGATTATAATGATCGTCTTGGAGGTTTACTAAGTGGAGCAAGATACACATTGGCAGAAAAATACACTGAAATAAATGGAGGAATAAAGGAAAGCGATACAATGATGAAACCGATAGAGGACTGCGCTCTGGATGCGTTCATTAGAGGTCTTCCGAGCGAGATGTCCATCTTCGTAGACACCCGCAACCCCAAAAATATTAAGGAGGCTTATAGCCATGCAAGACATTATGAAGACCGCCTTTGTTCGGAGAGAGCGAAGACCTCGCTCTATCACATTTCCGAAAGGAAGGAAGTCGCTCCAGAGTATATGCGACCACCTAGCCCCTTTTTAAATCCAACAAGTAAAACGGAAAAGAAAAAGAATAAAGGAGATAAAATCGATGGCATATCTCAATCTCCGTTTCAGTATGACAATGAAAGGAAATCCGAGATGAAGTATCCACATCAATATCCACCTCTATCTCAATATCCGTCTTATCAACCTGGATATCCACCACCATATCCTTTTCAATACCCTCCAGGCTATCCATATCCATATCCTCCTCATCCACAATACCCGTTCGGGTATCCCCAATTTAACGGACCTTGGCAAGGTCAAGGAAAATTTTCAGGAAATGCAACACCCCCTCGGCCTGTCTCGCCAAAAGCTCCTGGAAATTTAAACTATCAGAAGACTCCTTGCATGGACGCGACAACGAGTCAGTCGATACAAGAGCGTCCCCTCAAGAAGGTACAATTCCCGGAAAACACTATCGGATCTTACGAGCGGGACCAAAAATAGAGGACTCTCCGGTAGTCAAGCTAGTCGCACCAGAGTTTAGAAAAACAGAATCTAAATTTTTGGTCGATCCCAGATCAGGCGCGAATATAATCAAGGCACAAGCCCTGAGACAAGATTTAGTTTTTAATCCACGGAATTCGGTTTCCTTAACAAGGATAACCTCACACCCGGTAGAAACTATAGGTACAACAAGTATTACTCTATTTAATGTCCCCGTTGAGTTTCACGTCGTAGATAATAACTTTCCAATCGGCCCAGACGGCATTCTTGGGAGACCCTACTTACGCCAGGAACAGGTAGAGATGTCGTTTAGACATAACACCATAGTAACTATTTCGGATCCAGTGAAACCTATCCCGTTCGTCGACATTGAATCCAAGCAAGCTAAGAAGTTATTAAAACCCTCAATTAAACCTTTTGCCCGAATACTAAGGATTAAAGCAAGACACAGACAGCCTGTAATTCTTGATATCCTGAATTCTGAACTAAGAGAAGGATATCTTCCTAGGGTGGAAACTCCGAAGGGTTTGTACGTAGGCGAAGCGGTGGTTTCTTCCGAAGATGGAACGTGTAGAATCCTTGCTATAAACACGCTTGAAGAAGACGTCGAAGTAGAGATTCCACCTCAAGAACTTATTCCGTTTGACTTTTGCGACCTTCCAGGAGAAGAATCCTCCTAATCAGAAACTGAAAAAACATTGGAAAATGAAGATGTGATCTTAAACGGTAACTATTCAAAAAGAGTTGAAAATGTCATAAAAAGTCTACATCTATCTCACTTAAACACTGAGGAACAACAGTTAGTATATAACAACACCGCATCCCCACTACTGACGACGAAACTATCTCAAGGAAACAGTATAGGCAGCCTCATGAGTCCAGAGAACAGGTAGAAAAACTAATTCAAAAACAACTCGACAGCGACATCATTGGCCCCTCGAAATCTCCCTACAGTTCACCTCTCTTAATAATCCCAAAGAAAATGGATGCATCAGGAGAGAAGAAATTTCGAATAGTAGTTGATTATAGGGCTCTAAATAAAAAGGTTATAGGAGATGGATACCCCTTGCCTAACATTACCGACATCCTAGACCAACTGGGTCATGCACAATACTTTACTGTGTTCGATTTAGCAAGCGGTTTCCATCAGGTAGAGACACACCCAGACGATCCTGCAAAAACAGCTTTCTCAACCCCAAGAGGGCATTTCGAATATAAAAGAATGCCTATGGGAATAAAAAACGCACCGGCCACGTTTCAACGCCTCATGGACACTGTCCTAAAAGGAATGCATGGAACTGAAGCATTCGTCTACCTCGACGACATCATAATATATTCAACAACATTAGAGGAACACGATATTAAGGCTAGGCGATTGTTCGATCGCCTTCGAGAGGCTAATCTCAAGCTACAGCCTGATAAATGTGACTTCCTTCGAACAGAAGTAGTCTATTTAGGCCACATAATAGGAAGTGACGGAGTGAAACCTAATCCTAATAAAATAACAGCGATTAAAAGTTTCCCACGGCCAACTACGGTCCGAGCAGTTAGGCAATTCTTAGGACTCTCCGGGTACTATCGAAAATTTATTCAGGATTACGCTCAATTGGCAAAACCTCTGACGGATCTCTTAAAGAAAGATTTTAAATGGGAATGGGAACCAAGCCAAAAACGAAGTTTCCGAAAAATTCGAAGGTACTTATGTAGCGAACCCATACTAATATACCCAGATTTTAACGCCACTTTCAAACTGACCACTGATGCTTCGGAACACGCAGTTGGTGCAGTATTAACACAGGAAAGAGACGGCATGGATATGCCCATAGCCTACTTTTCAAAGGTTTTAAATCCTTGTGAGCAGAATTACATAGACACTGAAAAAGAATGTCTAGCCGTTTTGTATGCGGTTGAAAATTTCAGACCCTATTTGTATGGGCGCGACTTCATTCTGGCTTGTGATTGCGAACCTGTTCACTGGATAGACTATGTGGAAAATCCTGGAGCTAGATTGCTCCGTTGGCGATTGAAATTAAAAAACTACACTTATAAATTCGAATATAAGAAAGGAAAATTAAATAGAGGAGTTGAAGCTCTATCCGGAAATCCCGTAGATGAAAGAGCCCTGCAGGAATCTAGTGACTCTGATGAATCCGAAGAATCATCTCACTCCTTCTCTCCACTCACGACTGCGAAAACCAAAAACTCCTCCAAACAAGAACAGATTTTGGTAATACATAATCGCTCAAGGCAATTGAAAATATTGCCCATCACGCAATCTGCAGCCTCCCAAAAAGATAAAAGGATATTGTCAAAAGAAGAATCCACGCTGAAGGTAACAACGAGGCCAAGAGCTCTATCCGAACGTACTACACGATTCAAGAAACCTTCAACGTCACAAGCGGAACCAAATGCTATCTCTATTTTGAAGAAAAAAATCCCTTCATCTGACACGAGAACTGCGACGTATAAAGGAAAACCTGCAGTTTCGAAACCTATGTCCACTAAACCTATGAGGTCTACGACCGCAAGTTCAGTAGAACCAGAAAGAGTCACTACATATAGGAAAAGATTACAAGGATTGTCTATTCACGAAGAGGATAAGTCATATTCTCCACCCCCTCACGTGAAGATCCCAGATCCCGCCGAAGACTGTATTGCAAACAGGCGCCCAAAGCGCAAGGTCACGGTTGAGAAGTCTAACTTTTCAGACCCTGAAAAGAATTCATCATCTGAAAGCGACTCTCCTTTTGAATCGAAAAGTAGTGAAGACTCTGATCCCCCAGTATACAGAAAATTAAAAAGTGTACTTCCCAGTTTAGAACCATCATTACCAAAGAAAAGTAATGTCCCCCCCAAGGGCACTCCTTCTAGAGCCTTGTTACCTAGCCCATGGTTCCCTCCACTAATAGACTCCTACACGGATATATACATCGACGGGGCTTGCAGCTTTTCTGACAATAAAAGAGCCAAGGCAGGGATAGGAGTATGGTTTGGCCCTAACCATCCCTTGAATGTTTCGCGAGCTGTCGAAGGTCGACCAACTAATAATGTAGCCGAGATCGAAGCTGCTATCGAAGCTGCTAAGAAAGCTCGTGAAGGAGGCCTGAGAAAAATACGTCTGAAAACCGATTCAAAATACCTCATAAGCAGTGTCACCGAATGGATGCCGAAATGGGAAGAAAATGATTGGAAGACGTATGAAAATAAACCAGTTAAGAATCGAGCCGAATTCGAAAAACTGAAGAAGGCACTCGCACCTCTAGATGTCATTTGGGAACATATCCCCAGTCATACCGGTGTAGAAGGAAATGAAGAAGCTGACAGACTAGCTCGTGAAGGAATGGGAGATCGAGATTTTTCCATAACAGAAATCTTTGATGATGTTGAAGATCCAACAGAACCTGCTCAGGTATTTGTGAACGTTCCTCCTTCGTTCAGTGATTCAGATGATAGCAATTCCGATGAGGACTCACAAATATCTCATCAAAATGCAGACCCTGCAGCAGACTTGAACAATCTAAAAAAGGATTTAAGAAAATCCTTCGCACAATTTGATAAATCTATGGAAGAAAGAGGTCTGGACAACTCTGACGCCACCTTGAACTCGTTCTATTGGGATCACGAAGGGATGGATGAATCCATTCGTCCGACTCGCACCTGTATTTCCGAAGGAGAAGAAGACAAAGAGTTTTTAGAAAACCTGGAAGCCATCGATCCCTGTGGGGAATATGATGATGATGTTTTCTCCGAAAGAGTGCAAGCTTTCCTAGAAAACTATGAAAAAAACGTTTCAAGAATAATAGAAGAAGAAATTAAAGAAAAAGAAATTGAAAAAACAAATCGAGACGAACATGTCAGTGAGTCAATGTTAGGTTCATCGGAATTTTTGGATAAAAATTCCGGTGTGGCGCGTAGAAGCACTGTTCGTTTTAAGGGACTTCCCGAATCAACGGAATCACCTATCATAAGTACACAACCTTCAAGGAAATCACTGTTTCAAACACCAGGAATAGAAACTATTCCTGAAGCAAGATCAACCCCCTTTCATAATACAAACGAAACCCAGGTGGATCAAGAGAAACCAAGCTCAACCCGAAACACTAAGGAGCTTAAGCCGCGCCGGTTGCATTGCCCGGAGACGTCAAGAATGACCTCAGCATCTTCTGACATCTATACCCCCTTTTCCAGCTCCTTAATCAATGTCACAGCACCCTACATTGATGACTTCGAACCTATGGAAAATCGATTGGAATTAAAGTCTACTGGTAACCGCAGCAAGGTCACTCTAAACGAAAATTGCCCTTTGAAAATATGCTCTTGGAATGTTTCAGGCATAAGAGCCCTGATAAAGAAGAACGTTTTCGACTACATAAGACAGGAAGATCCGGACATTATTGCACTCCAAGAAGTGAAATGTAATAATGAAAACTTACCTAGTGAAGTCAAACTGGTAAAGTACTGGCATTACTTTTGGGAAGGTGAACAAAAAGGGTATTGCGGAGTGGCCCTGCTTTCAAAAATAAAATCACTCAATATTATGCATGGATTGAAGAACGACAAACTCGACAACGAAGCAAGAGTAATCACAGCTGAATACGAGACAATGTTCGTAATTAACGTTTATGCTCCCTACTCCGGGGATGAACTCATAAAACTACCCAAAAGACTAGAATGGAATGCCGCCTTCAAAAAATTTGTTAAAGGTCTAGATGAGAAGAAACCGGTTACCATCTGCGGAGATATGAATGTCGCCCATAAGGCGATAGATGTGGCCGAGACCGAAAGACGCTCTGGAATTGCTGGTTTTACTCAGCAAGAGAGAGACGGTATGACCGAATTACTAACAGAGGGTTTCGTGGATTCATTTAGATTACTATACCCCCATAAAACATCCGCTTACACGTTCTGGTCATATTCAAGACATCATCGCGAGAAGAACATTGGATGGCGGTTGGATTACTTTCTGGTATCGAAACGAATTCAAAACCACATTCATGATAGCATAATTAGAAGCAGTGTCTATGGAAGTGACCACTGTCCAATATTACTTTTCCTCGAATTCGAAAAACTAAAAACAAATCCAGTCGAAATAAAACAAATCTCGACTTGTGTAGATAAACCTAACGTTATTCACAAGTGGACAGAACCGCTAACATACATTCGAGATAACTACGCGCATTTCCTTTCCGAGGATTGTCAAATGAGCAACACTATTATTAGACTCTTAGTAGCTACAGAACGTCTTGATAATCAAGATATCTGGGAGTTACGGCCGAAAATCGGGCAAGTCCTGTCTACACCTAAAGGTCGACACAATACATATTCAATCGTAGTCAAAAGACAACATTTTGACGAACTTGATTGGGGGAATGTTATTCAAGGGCTGCAAAATCTTCGTCTTGCATTAGAGCGAGATCAACAAACGCATTGCCGATTGGCCAATTCGGGAGATCTTCTAGGTCCGTTACCTCAAAACAAAATGACAGAAATTGTATCCGAAATATTTCAGGGTAGCGATATTACCATCGCTCTTTGCCACGGAAAAATTGAAGTTCCACCCCCTGAAGTAAGATCCAAGATAATAGAAGAATACCATGGTAGCCTAATTGGTGGCCACAAAGGTATAACCAAAACATATAGGCGCATTAGGGAACGGTATACTTGGCCCGGGTTAAGAGACGAAATTACCCAATTTATTCGTAGGTGCAAAAGCTGCCTAGAACAAAAATTGGTGAGAGCTCGAACAAGAGAGCCAATGCTAATCACTGATACCCCAGCAGAGCCTTTTGACAAGGTATCCTTGGACACTGTTGGTAAACTGCCCACGACCCCTAATGGGAACCGCCACATTTTAACAATGCAGGACAATTTCAGTAAGTATTGTATCGCGGTTCCCATACCAAACCTACATACGACAACTATCGCACACGCTGTTGCGACAAACCTATTTTCACAATATGGTGCACCCAGAGCTATCCTAACAGATAGGGGTGGAAGTTTTATTAGTAGCCTAATGAGGAAACTTGAGAAACTTTTTAACGTAAAACAACTGACCACATCAGGGTACCGACCCCAAACCAATGGGTCTCTCGAAAGAAGCCATATTGTACTGACCGACTATATCAAGCACTATGCAAATGACTATGACGATTGGGATCGATTGCTCCCATTCGCCATGTTTGCATATAACACGTCAGTTCATGAGGCCACTAACTTCACGCCATATGAATTAGTGTTTGGTCGCATAGCGAGAACCACGAGTGCATTTCCTCATGGTGATGAATTGGAAACTTATGGAGCATACCATATCTCCGTGATCTCATAGTCAGGATAGTTGAGATCCAAAAGATTGCTGGACGCAATCAAATCAACGCAAAACTACGTTCCAAGGACTACTATGATCGGAAAGCCAGACCACTAAATGGCAAAATCGGAGATCAGGTCTACGTAGTCAAGGACGTTCGAAGCGGAAAATTCGATAGTCGAGGACTAGGTCCGTTCACAATTGTTGGTTTCACGGAAAACAACAATGTCGTCCTCGAGAATAAAGATGGAGAACGTTTTATGAAGCATGCGGACAAACTCTTGATTTGCCACTGTTGAAAATCAAGAGATTGTCAAGATATATTTCATGAGACATTGAAGTTGAAGATGTGCCAATAGAATCCCAGAATGAGTCTTAAAATATACATTAATATGAGAATAACTGCAAAAAGACAATGTGGGCTTCTTCTTGGCACGTGTCCAACTTCCGCATATACCTTATGTGAAAAAATTAACTAATGAATTATTTCAGGTTCACCCAAGGAAGAACCATGATGCGATGTTCTGGGATTCCGTTTCTGTCCTGTATTCCTCAGAGCAATAGAGGAGTTCCCAAGGTGCCAAATGAATAGGAGTTGGTATATCAAGACATCCAAAAAGAAAAATTTGTCCAAAAGCAACGTAGTTCCAGCTCCTGAAGCCCTTCGTCGATCTTAAGGAATTAGCGAGAAAAACACCAAAGCAACAGTCGTCTACAAAAAAAAGAAATCCTTAACACACTTTCTAAAGACATTGTAAACAATTGATAAGCGATGATGTTAAACTTACCTAAGGTAAAGCACTATAGTTAAGACCCTAAATAACTGAAAACAACAAATATGGAACAGAACCATGTCAAGAATCTTTTGAATTAATCAATCAAACGTTAGAAAACTTATAATATAATTGAAAAAAAAAGAAAATCAAGGCTAAGAGTGCAATGGAAATAGAAACTTTTATTAATCTTCTTCTATTTTTATCTTGACATGACAAAAAAAAAATTTTTTAAAGAAAAGTATCCTTAGCGTGCGTGCATGCCGTATCTACAACCAATCGGACACGTTAAAAAGCGAAGCCTCGTCTACTTCAGAGCCCTCTCTCTCCATAGAAAAAGGTAGCGGATTCCGACGTCTTAGGTACCCGATATTCTCCGGTACCGGTACCCAGGCCTTTTCAATCTCTTGATTGTGCCGCTGAAAAGGAAATCGATTCTTACAGGCTTTCTTTTAATTATATATATATAAAAAAAAAATAAATAAAAAAAAAAATCTTATCAAACTCCAAACATGCTTTGTCTGTGGCTCTCTGTCCACATAGAAATGCGACTGGATGAATACCAGCTTGTAGTCGAGGCTCCTCGACTGGATGCCCACGGTGGGTGGGAACTTCGGCAATGAATCGTACTTACTGAAAAACACAAAAACGAAAATATATAAACATAAATATTCTTATTTCTACTTGCGAAGCAATAAATTTCAAAAAAAAAAGGAAGAATTACCAAATGCTCAATGGCGCCTTGGGCCAATTGCAGCCCTGCCACAGCTCTAAATCATCCAACTGGGAGGGACATACCGTCAATGGATGAATGTAATTCCGCTGGAATGAATAAATAAATTTCAAAATTACTTAAAATTTGTAAAATTCTAAAACTTAATAAAATTTAGTTTAGGCGAACGTACCACGGCCCAGTAGCCACGTCCAAGGTGTCGGCCCGACTTCTCATCCCAAGTGTACTCCTGAAACCACTTGGAATGAGAGTATGGTTTTACTGCTTCCGGATTTAAGCCATAATTAAACCCCCAAGGGGCATTGAGGTCCTCCCGATCGTAGACCGGTCTCCAAGCAGGATATTCAATTACGAATCTAAAAGTCGAAAGTAAAACAAGCTTTTAACTAAATTAAACAATAGCATCACAACAAAGAAAAATATAATAAAATTTCTTAAATTCCCTAAACCTTCTCTAAAAATCTCATAAAATGATTAGAAAGTTCAGAGAATCTCAAAAAAATACCTGGAAATTATCTATAATCCTTCGAAATCCTAGAAAGTCCTAAAATCTGGTAAATAAACTATGAAAGCTATATAT
>JAUEJJ010024849.1:0-11089 GCA_032164275.1 Synergus coniferae
TTGATATTATTACAAAAAGTTACAAAAAAAATGTATAGCCTACGAGAAAATTAAGTGTCTCATTTTCCCCACCCTGTTCATCCCGCCCCACTCTACCCTAGTAAGTAAGTCGTGTCTACGATCTCCACCCAGGAAGTCGATTTTTCCGATCTTTACCGGGAAGTCTTTCTCCGAATTTGCATCCGTGCAGACGAGCCTCTCTCTCTGTCGGAACATTTTTGTCTCCTGTGAAACCTATATTTTTAATTTTTATTTTAAAAACTAAAAGTCTCTAAATATAACGCACAATGGACCCTAATATAGAAAGATAACTTGATATACAATATTGTTTATAAGATAGCTAGAGAAATTTTTAAAGACAAATTTTAAGATAATTTAAATACAATAAGTTCAGATAATTTAAACAAAGATAAATTAATTTAACTAAAAATATGCGGAAAGGTAAAGCTAACATGGAATCTGCATTCCAAAAGATAAAGGTAAAGATAAAGATAAACGACAAAGAGATAACTTCGCAAAATTTAGTTAAATCAAAAAGATAAAGAGACAACCAAAAGAGATTAATGACAAAAGATAAAAGATAAAATTAGGGTTAATAAATAATTGACCAGCTCAGTTTTAACGACAAATAATGGTAGAGAGGCAGGGTTTTTAGTAATTATGAAAATTTTAAAAGGTAAAAGGGACATAAAATGATACATAATTCGTTATATAAATGGGGCAAAATTGTATAGGGGAAATTTACATATTTAACATAATAAATAATATATCGGAGAGAGCAATTACAAAATTAGGGAAATTGAGACATGTTTCAGAAATCATATAAAAGATAGTAAAATTTTAGGCTTTTGGCACTCCAGATTATCAACAAATTACAAATACATAATGAAATTCATAAAGCACAAATAAATCGATAATTCAGTAAATAAATAAATAAATATCATAAATAAACCACAAAAAATTTAGCATATAAATAGATAGGTAATTGATGATTTAGCCAAGGAGCAAAGATAAAATCGATAAAAGGCAAAAGATAAATAAAATAGAAGCAAAAGATAACTAAATACAACAAAATAGGTAAATCTTGGATAAATCATTTAAATAAAATCGGTTCCCACCTTTAGAAAAGATGACTTCGAAGAGAATGATGATCAAAAGGCAAGGAATAAAACTTTGATATTATTCGCGAGACAAAAAACTGAGATACAATTCTGAGCACGCGCGCTACTCAGCTCGTAAGAATTGGGGAAGTTACATGATAGGGGTAGGGCGATGCGCATTAGTCTAATCCTCGCAGCTTCTCATGGCCAAGAGAAGGATGGCCGCTGCGATTCGCTTCCGATTCGTCCGCTGATGTCCTTTCTTCTTCTTCCACATTACTCCATATCAACCGCTGTAGACAGACAAAGAGATTCCGAACTTCGTCTACGAGAGAGAGTTAAGGCAAGAATCCTGCTATAGATGTTTTCAGGGCCGGCGATACATCTTATGATGAGGTGGAGAACTAGGAATCTTTTTTCCTTGATGCTCCATAGACAAAGATAAAGATAAAAGTCATTATTAGCCGAGATATACCTGTTCCATGAACAGAAAGAGATAATAAGATATAATTTTTAGGCGAGATTATGTATTCTTGTGTAGAATTTTTGGTAACCGCCTCGGTCAACCATTTCCAGGGATGCGCCTAAGACTCTGGAAGACCAACAACAAATCCAATAGTCCATTCTTGACAAATTTGGCCAAATTCTTTCTTGGACATCAAAAGGACAGTAGAGATAAAGATAAGAGATATGCCCTCGAAGAATTCAGAAAGGAGCGTAGTACTGAAGAATTGCGAGAAGATAGAGGTGACGATGCACCAAATCATGTAGATGGGAGGATCCTGTGTGACCTCTAGCCAGGACCACGAAGCTCGAGAGTTTTACAAATAAGAAAAACAACAAAAGAAATAAAATAAATCAGGCCTAAAATTTTTATAAAAATTATATAAAAGATTTTCAAATTGCTAATAAATAAAAAAAATAAGGTAAAATCATAGAACAAAGATAAAATAAATAAAATAATGGATAGATAAAAACATAGTAAAACAATGGAGGAGTGCCGAATTTCGGCTCTTAGTGAGAGCACGAGCTATGGATTTATGGTATTTAATTTAATTTTATGTGTTGCAGAAAACTGCAACGTCAAAATCATCTTCTAAATAAAGGTTCTTCAGTGAAATTTTCGCTTGCACTTCTGTTGGTGGATCCTTTTACAGTTAGTAACGTTCAACGAAGGACTCTATGGTAAACAAACGATAATAGAATAATTTCTTCAGTTTATTTTCAGTTTTTATTTCTTCAGTGACAATCTGGACCGTACCATATTCCGCGTATCGAGTGATTCTTCCCGCGTTAGTGAGTCGTGCTTTGCTTCCGTTTTCAGCAGAGAGAAACTGAGAGTAAACATGCCCAGAGGAGGCCCAGCTCCTCTGAAATGACGCCTCTGCGGCCCATTTCATGAAGTAAGGTCTACAAACAGTGAAGACTTAAAACAAAATTTGTCGATGGTCTTCTTCGTAAGACCATAAAAGCTGGTACCCGGATGTAGGGCAGTGTCGGTACGAATCACTGCGGTTAATGAGCGCGGATGATTAATCCGATTTTCTTGCCGACGTGGATTCCTTGGCTCCTTGTAGTCGACTGTGTGCCGAGCGAGATTGCTACCTATCTTTATAGACTCTCGTGGAGGAAATGTCTAAACCAATCAGATGCGTTGCTGCTATCTGATTGGCTAGAACGAAAAAACGGGGCATCGCATGCGGTGGTTGTCTCTCAGCAGAGAGACCGTACACCAATGGGAACTTGAACCCGATTGCAGGCTCCTGATTGGTCTTTGGAGGAGAAACCGCGCGAATGTCGCATTTCTGCTGCGTAGCGGCGATTCTCTCCCGAGCCTGCTGTGTTCGCCCTGCTGGCGATGAGCGATGACGAGAAGAAAGAATGATTAGCAGTGTACGACAACCGGTCGTAAGTTGCGGCTACTTGCGTGCGACACATTAAATATCTCGGTCGGTCCAAAATGTATTCGTATAATTTCTTTCTGATTTCTTCACCAGGGCGGTCAGCGCCGGCAGATCCCTCGTCTACTTTCCTTTTCTCACTAACAGAAACGCGTTAGAGTGAGTGAGCGCGTAAGTGGTTTGGAACTTCCCACTTACTCTCTCACTCACTCTTACGCGTTTCTGTTAGTGAGAAAAGGAAAGCAGACGAGGGATCGTCGCGTATGCATGAGCGACTAGGTTAGTTGCAGGTAGTAGCAAAGTATAGGTCCACGATTTTAGAGAGATAATGCAAAAACTGACAAATTTTGGTTCACTTCTTCACTGTTTGTGGACCTTACTTCCTGAATTGAGCCGCAGAGGCGCCACTACACTAATAGCTGGGCCTCCTCTGGTCATGTTTACACTCAATTTCTCTCTCACCTTATAATTTGTAAGTTAATTGGTGCCAAACGTTTTTGCTATCGATTCAGGAATACGTCAGCTCGGAAGCATGATCTTGTTTTTAATTTTAATTTTGAAATCGATTTTACAGAAAATCTTCTGTAAAATTGCCATTTTGTCCCTTACCCTCTTATGACCTGTCATCCTTGATTTATAATTCCTTGAAATGTTAATGAAAGTTTTTCAACTTTTTTTTTCAATATCTTTCATATCAGAAAAAATTACAAAAGAATTGAAGCTTTCAAAGTGGTATAACGCCATAAGTTATACAATTTTTTCTTAAAAATTTACTTATAAGAATACAGAAAAACTCGATGTTATACATATATTCTTCATATGCAAATTACGAATATTTTTATTTTAGAAAAAAAAAGATAAATTTTATTTATTATACTTAAATTTGTATTGTGGTCAATGGTCATACGAGGTAAAACTAATCCCAGACAAATTTTTTTTATTTTCCTTGAATTAAAAATGTTTTCAACTTTATTTTGCATGTTTGAACTTACCTTTTTGATTTTATGAGTTTCCTCAAAATTGTATTTAATCTTTTCCCAAAATAAATAGCTTTTTTCAAGGTCCATTATAAAACTATTTTTTTCTTTAAAGTATACTGCCTTTAGTGTACAAAACTGACATTTTTCCGCTGTATTACAAAAATTAAATTTTTTATGGATGTTTTTTTGAGAAAACTGAAATTTCTTGATTTCTTTTTCCTTCCTTTTAACTTTTTCAAAATGAAAAGAAATAAAAAAGGAAAAAAAACCTATTGCATTTCAAAGAAGAGACCTTAAATTAAAGTTCATTTAAAGAACTAATTCAATACATACCATATATTAAATAATAGAATGTAAATAGCAACTGTTTTTCTGCGTAAATTCAATTTTACCCGACATGATATTTACGTTATGTTTTGGAACGGGTGAAGGAACACATTCTCATCAGGACACTCGCGCTTCGGAATTACTATTTGACTTAAAAATTATTTAGAGCTGGCGCACCGCGCTGAGCTCTATTCATGGCATAATCTACTCGTATATAAGAAATCTCTATTCGATCATTTAAAAAAGGATCAAAAGAATTAGCCTAATTATTTATTATTGATCTTAAAAAAAAATGATAAACAGCAATTTTATGTGACATTTAAAGAATTAGTTTTATTTTTTTGTAATATTTTCTCACGATTCACGTTTTTAGCGAGGAAGTTTAATTTTTATAATTCCTTAACAATATTTTTCACAATAGAAACTAAAATTACTTACTTTATCTGAAAATAATCAAGGAGAATTTGTAGATCTTTATGTCTTTATAAAACCAATAATTAGGGTAAAAGTATAATACCATTGTTGGAACTTTCATATATTGTTGGCACATCCTTTTACTTTTTTTAGAATAATAGGGAAATGCAAATATTTAACGCACTGTATTCGAGATACTATCATGTGAGCAAAATATGATAAAAATTTGCATTTTTCTGTTTTTGAAAGTAAATTAGAGGGGGTGCCAACAATAGGTGAAGGTGCCCAAAATTGGTACTCTTACCCTATGTTGATTATAATTTTCTCTGTATTGCGTTATATTTTGCTCAAAATTTGAACTTTCGATTTTTCAAAAAAATCCAAAATGTTGTTATGCCAATCATGTAGGGCGTTCAAAAAGCGACGTTTTCCTTCTCTTCATTTTTGTTCACATCTAGCGTTGTTTGTTTTAAAATTTTAATTTTGATTTTTTTCAATTTTGTAAATGGTGTAACTCAGATAATAACTTGAAATTCACTGAAGGGGAGGTTCTTGTCTTTTTTTCAAAAAAATCGATTCTTTTTATTAAATGAAAGGTATGAATGTCTAGAATATGTGTGTAAAAGGATTTTTTGATCCGAAGCATGTTTTTCGGATTAAGGTACCTTCCTACGGCGCTGCCAAAAATTGTTTAAAAAAATAATTTTAACATAATTTACATGGCATCATTGTAAAGAGCACCCTTGAAAATAGTGAAAAGGGGGTGGGGCTAATTTTTTGCTTGTCAATTTCAAGATGTAAATTGAGTAGGTGATGGTACTCTTGAAACGTGCTTTTGAGATTTAAAACTTTAACCCTCTGCCTGGACATTCAACCATTATTATCAAAAATCGTCAAATCAGGCATGTAGATAGGGAACAACCAATAATAGTGCTCATTTACATGACCTGATGTGTGTGAGTTCGACAGAGCTGTATCATATAGCTGTTTTGAGGGATGCAAGTGTGCCCCTTGACTGAAATTTTTTAATTAATAAATAAAATATCATTCAAAATTACTCAAAACAAAATATCAATATTAAAGTTCAAGAATATCTCACATAAATGCTTAAAATTTGATAAAAAGTGACAGGTCTGAAACGTGAAGCTGTTGCTCGTACTCGGCATTCTGAAATTTTCTTCGGAAAATGTTTTTCTTGAGCTAAAGTCTCAAATAAGTTGTTGTGCCAAGTTGTTTCTAAAATTGTATTGCCTGCATCTGTGTGCTGCAGTTTGGGGACGATTTGTTAAGTGAAATAAGATGAAGCTGTTTATGATGACAGTATTAATTGTAAAATGAAAAACATACTTCCACCATTTATGGCTTTGTGACGACCAACCGAGTAATAAGACCTTTTCTAGTCTGTTTTAAGACTTGACTTTTATTTTATACAGTGCTCTTCATGGGATCAATTCGTGATGCTAAGACTCTGACATCACGCTTGTCATGCCAAATAATTGCTGTAATGTCTCCAGACTGGACGATTTTTGATTCTCCTGCTTTTAGCTTTGGATCCTTTTTTTTTCTGTGATAGTGCAGCAGGCCAACCCTTCCTTTCAAGTCGGAAAGTTCCGCAAGCATACGTCTTATTTTCCAACAATAATCGGATCAGCTTCAACGTCGTAAAAAAGTTGTCAAAGTATACATGGTGATATTTCCCAAAGTAATTGTGACTTATTTCCATGACAACTTGCTGTCCAATTAAACGATTTTTATTTTTTTTCAGCTTTCTTTTCTAGATAAATTATCATCCGAAGAACATAGCCAGTTTCAGAAGCAGCAATCATCCATACTTTGATTCCCCACCTTGCTGATTTTTTTGGCATGTATTGTTTGAAAAACAATCTAACTTTGAAAGCTATCATAGCTTCGTCTATTGACAGATTACAGCCTGGCAGGAAGTGATATTCAAATTTTTCTACGATAATCTAAGAGTGGTCTCACTTTACCATATATAAAATATCGTGATTCAGTTCATTTGTTTTAGGTCGTCGAGTTTCGTCGTTTAAATACAAATACTTTGAAATCAACTGAAACTTTTTACAGTTCATAGCATTTCACACAAGCGGACAATCGCAAAGTACCGTAATTTTCAATTTCAGAAAGTTGAATAATACCCATGTACATAAGCTTTAATTTCTCTACCAGTAACATCATGCCACTTTGGATTTATTTTTCCTTTTAAAGTTTGAGAATGCTGAGCATACTTGTTTTTTTCGCTCGCACGAGACGAAATCTTCTTTTGTACATCCTGGAGGTAAATTATGGAATGGTCCGACAGGTCCTTTGAACGACTGTGCATTTATCTTTTGCAAATTATTTGACCATTTTAAATGGTTAAGCTTAATTTGTTTATTTCTAATTGGTACGTTTTTTTCACTTTCCGATGAAAAACTTTCATAGCTTAAATTTTCAAAATTCGAATTTTCTTCATCTGAGCTAGAATTACTTCATTTTTTTATCTATATATTAAAACTTTTCAAATTTATATAATAATAATAAAATGTATAATAAGAAAAATTGTTGAAAGCTGGATGAACAGAAACTGCTTGTTCAATAAAGTTTTGATTTAAAAATTTATTATTCAATATATTGCGGAAGAACAATAAAAAAGCACGCTTGCGACAATAAGCAAACTAAAATATAAAGGCAGCCCTTAAGCATGTTTAAATAAGTTATCCAATATCGTAATCAGTAATAAAAAAAGGGCAGCATTAGGATTCTCTTCCCATCTATTTTTTTTGTTTACATTTCAAAATTTTTCTCATCAGATTTTTATTTTTAACGGCATTGCTCGAGTAAAAATTACAATTTGCAAAATTCAAATGCGAAAAGTTACTCATCGGAATATGAAGAGGATAAATCGAATAAAATAAAAAATTTAATTTGTATGATTTAAAATGGTCATATAATTTGCAAAAGACAAATGCACAGCCGATCAAAGAATCTGTCGGCCCAACTCCATTGAACTCCATGTTTTACCTCCAGGAAGTACAAAAGAAGATTTCGATTCATTGTTTTTAAAGGACGATCTTTACAAATTGGTAGAGAACGAAACAAATATGCTCAGCTTAGATATCCTAGAAAAATTTAAAGATCACTTGCTGCCAGCCTGTAATCTGTCAATAAGTGAAGCTTTGATAGCCTTCAAACTAAGATTGCTTTTCAATATGTGCAAAAAAAAAAGTAAAGTGGGAAATTTTCTTCCTTATATGTGACGAAAACGTAACTTCTGCCAACTTCTCCTTTTTACTATTACAAAATACAAAATGAATTTTGAGCACAAATGTTTCACGAAATCTTCAAAGCATTGCTTTAAAGCACATTTTTACCTTAAATTAACTGTAAATGAAATAAATTTTAAACTATTCTTCTTCCCTATTGTATTTTATTTCATTTGACATTTCTTTCTTAGGTTATGTTTCACCTAATAGTTTTTGTATCATAAATATGTCACTTTTGGTCCAATTTTAAGAATTTTTCTGTGAGATATTCTTCAACTTTGATATTGATACTTAATTTTTACTACATTTTATCAATAATGTATGTATTATTTAAAAAATATATTATTCAGTGGGCCCATGCATTTTTTAAATAGAATACGATTCTGAAACTCTTACACTAATCCTCATGCATTTCGTATTGGTGCCCAGGTAGAAATTTACAACTGGCGCAGTACTGCGCCAGTACTGCCGCAGGGTTTGCCAGTACTGGCAAAATTCCGGTATGAAGCTTGTCGCAATACTGGTATAACTACGAAAGGTAAGTCTGTTTTAGTACTGTCTTCAGTACTGATTCAGCAATAACTATCAGTATTGCGCCAACACTGATGTCTCCAGTGCTGAGACAGGACTTTCTGACAGGGCTGCGTCAAGGCTGCCTTCAGTACTGGCATCGCACTAATGGTCTTGGCTCTTTCCACCGAATTTTCTGATTATGTTCTTCAACATGTCACTTTTCACTTCAATTGTTGTGGACTAATTATCCGTTGAACCAACTTCTAAGATTGAACACTGGTGATTAGGTAAACTGTTGAACCGACTTCTAACACTGCACGTTAGGTTTTCTAAACTGGTAATTCACTCGAACCGGACTTTTCCAAGACTGCTTTTCTAATGCTGGTGATAAGTTCGAATCGGGTTGTTTCCAAGACTGGTTTTCTGTTATCAGACCTTCTGTTTATATGGGACTTGGGTCCTGTCCTCAGATTCGCTACGGTAGTATTAGTGCAAGTAGCGAGTTTCGCCACGATAGTATTAGTGCAAGTAGCGAGTGTCGCCACGATAGTATTAGTGCGGTGAGGTCTTTAAGTGGTGTGTGTCACACAGATAGTCCTAGGTTTAGCTGTCTGTGATAGTAAGGGTTTCGTCTCACGGACGTTTGTTTCTGAGATTGTATGGGTTTCTTATGGGTGTGCCTAACACAGATGGGGTTGTAGTGCGCTTCCGAGATGTAGGCGTTCAGGTATAAAGGTCGTTGTCCTTGCAGTTTTGTTATTGTTGGCTCAAATCATATAAGGACCAATTACATAAGTATGAATTAATCTAATTTAGTAAACAAATCATTGATAAGGTTTACAATTAAGAGATTATGCTAAATGAATTGTGTAGTGATTACAAGATTTTTGTAAAATGACTAATGAGTTAATTAATAATTAATTAATAATTAATAATTAATAATTATGAGATAGTCGCGTTGACGTGATATGAGTTTCAAAACATTTCAAAAATTTCATTATCTACATTTCTTTATTGACATTAAAAATTGAGAAAACAACAGATTGAAGGGATTTAAAGAAATTTAAAACATTTTCAAAAGATTTTATAATAATTGCAGAGTATAAGTACCTACTTGGTATGGGATTTCAAAAGATTTAAGAGATTTAAAGATATTTTTAATTTTAATAAATTCAAGAGATTTTAAATGAATTTAAGGGATTCAAAATATTTTCAAGAGATTCAACTGAATTTAAAAAGACGATTGAGGATTTTAAATAAAATTTCAAGGGATTTTAGGGGTTTTAAAAAAATGTATATTATAAATATTTTAAATTATGAAAAAAATGTAAATAAAAAATAATTCAGATTAGTTAAAGGGTTTTTATTAATTTAAATAAATTTTAAAATAAATATAATAGTTAAGGAGATTGAATGGGATTTTAAAAATGTTAAGTTTTTAAATTAATTAAAAAGAATTACAATTTATTTTAAAGGATATAAGATGATTAAAAAAAATACCTCCATTTTGTTATTAAAATTAAATATTGAGAGAATAGCAGTTTCATATTTTACATATTTCAGTTTAATATATCAAATTGTTTTAAGCGATTTCAGATTATATAAAAATTTCATTATTTACATTTTCACATTGTTCTAATAGAAGTTATTAGATTTTTCTGTGAGTACGATAATTTTTGATATAATTAAAATAAATTGTATTGGCCTTTGATACTCCCTTTTTCACATATTAAATTTCGCACGTTTTGTTGTGCTAGGCTAGCACAACCGAACACAACTCTCCAATTATAAAAATTCGCCTTTTTGAAAATTTGGTGTCAAACATGAAAGGAAAGTTAAAATCTGTATTTTATAAAAAGATATTGCCAAAAAACCTCAAATTTCAATATTTTCAAAAATGTTATTAACTCCGAAAATATTCATTATTTTAAAAAGCCCTTTGTCTCATTTTAAAGATAAATTTTCATAGCTTTTGTATACGCTATTCAGATATTTTTGAAATTATTTTCTTAGCTTCTGCTATTGGCTCAAACTTGTACGAAAAATCTCATAAATTTTAAAATGAAGATTGTCCTTCATACATGAATAAAAAAAATAAGAAATGAATATTTTAATAGACTTTACTACATTTGATTAAAATATGGTAAATTCTGCTTCTTAAAAAATTTTCGTAAATAACTATGAATATTTAAAATTTTACGATTTTTCTATGCAAGTTTGAGCCTATGGCAGAAGCTGGGAAAATAATTTTAAAAATATCTGAACAGCGTACGCAAAAACTATGAAAATTTATCTTTAAAATGAGATCAAGGGCTCTTTAAAATAATAAGTATTTTCGGAGTTATTAACATTTTTGAAAATATTGAAATTTAAGGTTTTTTGGCAATAGCAGAGCAATATCTTTTTATAAGATACAGATTTTACTTTCGCTTTAGCTTATTAGACGCAGAATTTTATTACCTTTCGTACTGTTTTAAAGAAAAAATTTTCAATTCAATATAAAAATTAGAGAACTTTAAGGTAAATGCACCTATTTGCGACAGTATAAGGGTTATGACAGAATTAAAAGACCAATACAAAAGTGTAATCCA
>JAUEJJ010024900.1:0-11067 GCA_032164275.1 Synergus coniferae
AAATATTCTAATATTTCAATAATGTTTAACAACATAATTATTTTTTATGGTAAAATAAAAGAAATGTAGTTGTTTATCGATTAGTAACGTAACGCTTTTTCTTAATTGGTCAAATGAGTAATGACGCCGCGTGTATACGAATGTATATGGATAATCGCTCGCGACGGGAGAAATTTTAAATCTATATTTATGTATTTACATATTCTATAAAAATAATATTTAAAAAGAAAATAAACAAGCGCGCTAAACGCGCGCGTTCAATCTTGTCTAAAAAAATTTCAGAGTTGTTTTATGAAAAATAAGCTATTAAATTTTTTTTTTCAATTGAAAAAGAAAAATAGAGGAAGCATTAACGATTTTCTTAAATACTAAAAAGTATATTTAATCCTTTTTTTTCTCGAAGCAAAGAATCATTCGGTATTATATCAATCATAGTTTTAAATAAAATTTATTAATATATCAGGTTACCTGATTTTTTACGCTGCTAAGAACTTTTTACATTCTTAGATTAGCTATGAATGTTGATTACTTGAAAAATTAATTTTTGAAAATTACAATTTTCTATTCGTAACTTTCTTATTTTCCAATAAAATGCATTAATCATTTAGGTCAATCGATTCGCCTTGACACAAGGAATCCCTTTTCTTCTTACATAAGCTTAATTCGAAAAGTTATATAGTTGAAAAGTAAATTTTCAAATTTATAAATAACCGTAACTTTCTTATTTTTCAATGAAATGTATTAAATTTATAGGGCAATCGACTCCTCTGTACACAAGTAATCTTTCTTCTTTTTACATCAGCTTTGAATTTTGATTATTTGAGAAGTTATAGTCGAAAAATCATCAATTTTACAAAAATTATAATTGTACATAAAAATCTCAAAATTAAATATTTTGAAAAATTATTTGGCAAGTTTTGAGATATTGGTGGTACAAATATACCCTACAAATTTCATCAATTTATCTACAACTGATTTCGAATTATAGTGGCGAAAATAACGGCGACACACATCACACAGTCGGACCTTGAAAAGAGTAAAAGTAAACAAATTTTTATAAAAAAATGTTATTTGAGGGGTTAAGATGCAAAAAAAATATAGGGGACAAATCGAAAATGGTTTTTTTTTCACTAGAGAAATTTTAATACAAATTTTTCAAAATTTGTATTAAATTTTAATAAATTTTACTTAATACAAATTTTAAAAATTTTAATACAAATCGTGTTGTAAGGATTTGTTCATAAAAAAAATTATAAAACTTTCATTTTTCTTTTTATATATTATATTAAAATGCTTCAACTTAATAAGTTGTACTTAATGCCTTTTTTTAAATCATATAAATTAATAAGTCTATAAATTTAATTGAATGAACTAAACTCGAATCACGCATAAGTCAACTACTCCTGCCGACTTGAGGCTCCCGCATATTTCAACTCATCCCCTCCGCGTATTGCGTTAAGAATTTTAAATTTCGCGCCAATTAGATGCCGAGAGCGCACCGCATGCGCAGTTGAGTAAGTTGACAAATGTGAAGGATGGAGTTGAAATATGCGGGAGGAATTTGTTGACGTGCGTGGGAGGTTGAAATATGCGGGATTGACTTATCTGGGATTCGAGTGTATATTTTATGAATGAAAGATGCAAGAAGATTGTTTATTGTTTTTAAATTCTCAGTTTTAAATCAGCATCTTCTTGATTAAAAATGTATAACGAATGTCTGCAAAAAACGAATGCATACTTTTTGGAAAAAATTAAAAATTGTTTCAATCATATTTTTTATCGTTAAACTATTATTTTAAATATAATACTTTCAAGAAACATTAAAAATATTTTTTTTTTTATGCGTAGGTAAGAAATGCTACTTTGAACGTCAGTTTAGCAAGCGCAAAGTGATCCTTTTTACATTCTCATCAGAGAAAATTGAAAAACCAGAGATATGACCCCCCCCCCTGTTTTTGTCAAATTTCCACGTTTTGAAACCTTTTGAACCCAAAAAAGCATGTTTTTAAGAAGGTGTCTACAAATGTTCATTTGACCATTTTTTGATAAAGTAAGTAGTTTTCGTTTAAATCGTGAAAACTGTTTAAAAAAAAAAAAAAATAAAATTTTCCCGCCCAAAAACGTGAGATATGAGAAAATATTACAAAATTAATATAAATAATCGCAGCTTGACGATAAAATATTTTAGATCACGAAGCGCGACGAACAAATCGCGCGAGGTTGATGTCAAATATCGAGGGCGAAGCTAGCGCGAGTGTCCTGATGAGAATGTGAGCCTTATGGCTTAAATATAAATCGTAAGAATAGTAGAGTAAGTTAAGTATCGAAAGAAGCGTAAAAGTAGGGCTGCCAACATTTCTAGAGTTTTCAATTGTCGGTAAAGTCGGGTTGTTACGATGGCACGGCACGAAGCAACCATCTTTGAAATTTTTTTAAAATCTACGAAATCTTTTAAAAATCATAAAAATCTTTTGAAAAACCTGAATAAAATTCTCTGACAAACTTTAAAATCCTCCAAATTCCATCAAATATTTTAAACGTCATAAAATTCTTTTGAAATCCATTAACGCATTCGTGAAAATCCCTTACAATTTCCATAAACTTCTTGAAATCCGCAAAAATTCTACGAAAACATTTAAAATTATTTTATATTCTTTAAAAAGTAATAAAATTATAAGAGATCTTATCAAATTTCATGAAATCCTTTAAGATTTTACAAAATCTTTTCTAAATCAGAAAAATATCTTGAAATCCCTCAAAATTATTATAATAGAAATCTCATAAAATCTCTAAAAATTTCATAAATTATTTTAAAAGTTATAAAAATCTCTTAAATTCTTTTAATATTTATTGAAATTTCACGAAAACATTTAAAATCCCTTAAAATCCTTTAAAATTCCTAGATGCCTTCTAAAATCTCTTCAAATTTCACGAAAATCTTCGAAATCGATTAAAATTTGTTAAAATCACTTAAAATTCTACGAAATCTTTTAAAAATCCCAAAAGTGTTTTTAATTTCGTAAAAATCCATTGAAAATAGTCAAAATCCCTTAAAATTCCTAGAAACGTCTTAAAATTTCCTCTTTAAAAAAAGCGGTGTAACTATATGTCCCAAAAATCTCGCATATAATAGTACATTATTGTTTCAAATCCAATTGGCTTTTGAATGGTTTGAAGTTGTAGGGGCGATAAAAAAATAATGGCGCGCGTAGCGCGCGTTTTGGTTCGCTAGTTTAGGATAAATAAGAATTATGATAAATGGAATTTCGAGTAAATAAAATTTAGCAAATCGATTCTGGGCCTATGGCGGCAATTCGCTACGGACGTCAAATCTTGATGAGAACAATGTTCATCAACACTGATATTGAAACTCCTCTCCTGCTTCCTCTGATTAATAAATATGTAGTTTGAAGTTATAATTGAAAACAAGAGGAATGTCGTCGTCTAATTCAATGAATTGTTTTTATCGATTTCTTGGCTCGTGAGAAAATTCTCCACACAGACTGTATGCTAATAGACAAGAATGTCTCACGCGGTTCTCACGAGTTTACTTTCCAAGGGGAGAAAGGAATATTAATAGACTGAGGCATATCCATCAGTGGTTTGCCTAAAGAAGATGAGGATTTTTATACATTTAGGGTTTAAAGGGTTAAGGTGGAAGGTGGAAGGTGGAAGGAGGGAGGAAGGACGGAAGGAAGGAAGGAAGGAAGGACCCATGTGTGTTTCAGCCCATATGTAGTTATGTATATTGTATACTGTACTACGAACCCATTAGCATTCCTGCGTTATTATAATTTAACACTGAGCATATCGGGTTTGGTAATATATTATATCATATACAGAAAAGGGTGTTTCTGCTTAATACATTCTAGTCCTCAGACCTTAGGTGCTTAGGTAGTCGGCTCTGGGCGAGTCTAGGTTGGGTATAAACTAATGCAAACTAAAGTAATGGAAATTATTCTGCAGTGTTCAAGGAGTGAACTATTTACAACTTGTCTATTGTCTAATTCTTCTACATTGTCAGCAGAAATATATTCACTTTTGTGTTTCACGGCACCATCAACAAACACATATATGTACGTGCCACTCCAAAGATTTTTTTCAATTTGCCGTGCGAACATGTCAGGAACTTTACTGGTGATTTTTTTTCTAATATTATGTGCTCAAAGAAAAAAAATCAAATTAAAATAAACCATTTATCAAATTTTGTACGAAGCAAATGAGAAACAAGGAACTTCTGAAAATACAATAAACGCCGTTATTAAACTCAACCGTTAAAATTTAATATATTTAACAATTTGTCAATTTTTTTCATTTTAAATATTTAAATAATAATAATAATAGTATATTATAATATTATAATAACATATAATAATAATATTAAATATTAAATAATAATATTTATTCTTAGGATAAAGAAGAAAAAGAAAAAAAAGAAACATAACTAAATGGCTTAAGTATACATATATATGTACTTATAATAGACACAATTGAAATAGCCTTTATTTACTAAAGTCGTATTTTCTAAAGTAGTACTCTCAGGTTTTTAAAAATTTTACAATCAGGTGTGTCCCCTTTGATTCTGAAACCCTTTCAGAATGAGCAGGTAGCTGGATGGATCCCTTTCTCAAGGGTGCTAAACCTCCTCATTGAAAAAAATGTGGTTTGCCTCGCTTCACGGATGGCGAGATAATACATCTAATATTTTTAAAGCATGAATTCACAGAAATACGTTATTCAACACATTAAATCTCGGATGCATACTGGATGAGATGTAAAACCCTTTACTAAAATTAAATCTTTTAATCTTAACCCTTCTCCTCTACGTTTTTATTTTACTATCCAAAATACATATTATAATTATTTCAGGAGATTTCACTGACTAGAAAATTTCAAAAAAAAAAAAAAAGCGTACGATTTAAAGGGACTTCAAGTAAATTCAATTATTTTCATGGGAATCATTTGCGTTTAAGTGAATTCAAATGACATCAGATATTTTACGAGACTGAAGACAATTCAAGGGTAGAAATGATGTCCAGGAAGTTGTCACCGCCAACTTGATTTTTCAAAAAAATCAAATATTGATACAGAAGATTTTTTAAACATCTTTTGCACTCTACAATCGCATAAAAGTTTCATTCATATAACCACAAGATCGCGAATGTCATCGGTACATTTTAAAACGTCAAAATTAAAAGGCGCTGTCGATTTCGAAAAAAAATTGAAGGGAGGTGAGAGTGAAGTGAGGCGAAAGTGAATATAGTAAGTTACACCATTGGCTCCCCTGAAGTCACTTCCTTTAAATCATAACGGACTTTGAGTGGTTTTAAAAGAATTTAAGACATTTCAATTGACTCTACTGATTTTCAAACGATTTTAAATGATTTTAAGTGATTTGAAAGATTTTAAGTTATTATAAGATATTTTACAGATTTTCAAGGGATTTTTTTTTTAGTAATTTTTAAGGTATTTGTGAAATTTTAAAGGATTTGAAGTAATTTTAAGGACTCATTTAAGAATTCATGGAATTTTAAGGAATTTCTAAACACTTTATGTTATTTTAAGAAATTTTTAGGGCTTTATAAAAATTCCAAGAGATTTCTAGGAAGGAATTTTAGGTGATTTTTACGTTTTTTGAGGAATTAAAAACATTTTTAATAATAATTTTAAATAATTTTTTGAAATCCCACAATAATATTCCCTGAAAAACTTCAGAATCTTCCAAATTCCATAAAATATTTTAAGAGTAATAAAAATCTTTTGCAATTCATTAAAAAACTGGTTAAAATCCCTTAAAATTCCCAGAAAATTCTTGAAATTCGTAAAAATACTACGATAACATTTAAAATTACTTTACATAAAAATGCACTACAATTATTAGAAATCTTATCAAATTTCATGTAATCCTTTAAAAATCAGTTAAAATCGTTTAGAATTTCTAGAAATCTCTTGACTTGAAATCCATGTTAAAATACGTGAAAATCTCTAAAAATAGCTAGAAACAGACTAGAAACCTCTTAAAATTTCTTAACATTTAAAATCCGTTAAAATTATTATATTAGAAATCTAATAAAATTCCATGAAATCCTTAAAGAACCTAAAAATTCTTTTGAAAAGCCCCCGTTGAAGTTTCTTACAATTATTATGAATTTTATAAAATCCCATGAAATTCTTAAAATTTCAACAAAAGTTTTAAGAAATCGGAAAAATCGCTTGAAATTATGTAAAATGATACAACATATTGTAAAAACTTGTAAAAGAATACAATGAATACATTAAAATATTCCTTTGAAATTACTTTACATTAAAATGTATTAAAATTCTTAAAAATCTTATCAAACATGAAATCGCTCAAATTCCATAAAATCATTAAATATTTCAAAAATTATTTTTAGAAGCATAAAAGCCTCTTGAATTCTCTTTAAATTTCTGGAAATTTCACAATAACATTTAAAATACCTTAAAAAATTCTTTAAAAATCCTTTGAAAACTCTAAAATTCTACGAAATATTTTTAAAATCCTAAAAATCCGTTGAATGTCGTAAATATCACTTGAAAATCGTCGAAATCCCTTCAAATTCATAGAAATGTCTTGAAATTCTTCTTTAAGAAAAATGGTGTATCGAAAGGGTGCAAAAAACTCGCATATGGTACGTACATTATTGTTTCAAACCTAATTGGCTTCTGAATGATTTGAAGTTGTAAAAAGGAAAGAATAATAATATTGTTATTTGTTGTGTTGGTTCGGTAGTTAGATTAAATTATTTTTATTGAAAATAGAAATACCGACCATGGATTTCGACAGAGCCCTATTTTAAATAGGGCTAAATGGGGCAATTTGTGCACGGCATTTACAAGTCGTTCTTGAAAAATGTGTTATTTCGACTCGACTTGACCCGCCCTGTAGCTTTATTTTTCTGACTAACATAATATGTAACAGTAGGATGAAACGGCTTTTTCTGTAGTATAGTAGATCGAAATCTACCTGAACTAAACCTAGGATCCTCTGGTGTCGTTTGCGCAGGGAGGTAAGTATCACGACAGCTTTGAAAAGAATCGCTCATCCACCTGCTGTGACCAGCGATCAATCGAAAATCGTGTTGTCAAAGCAAACTATTTCACCTGTCAATGGCATTTGTGGTGTATTTGGGATCATTTCGACCTTTTTAACACAGGTATTCTGAAGTGTTACTCATAGAAAAGGAAAATTGGTTAAATCGAGGAAGAAAAGGGCGCGTGTCGGAAGCAGGTAGTTCATCCCCGGATACGTACACCAACAAATAGAGAGGGAGAAAGATTCCATTATTCTCCTTTGTTAATACTTATTAAATATCAAACAAATTCTAGCACTGGATTTTTTATTTTAACTAGCAAACCAACACGCGCGCTACGAGCGCGATTATTTTTTTTTCCTTCCTAAAACTTCAAATCATTCAAAAACCAATTAAATTTGAAACAATAATAAATGCGAGATTTTTTGGACATTTCGTACACCACTTTTTTTTAAAGATGAATTTCAAGACGTTTCTAGGAATTTTAAAGGATTTCGTCAATTTTCAAGGGATTTTTACGAAATTCAAAGGATTTTTAAGATTTTGAAGAGATCTTCTAGAATTTTAAGAGACTTCAACAAATTTTGAGTGATTTTGAAGATTTTCGTTAAATTTTAAGACATTTAAATAATTTTTTAAGAGCTTCAAGGGATTTTAAGGAACTTTAAATTTTTTGCAATTTTGAGGAATTTTAGGATGTTTCTAAGAATTACGAAATTTAAAGGATTTTTATGATTTTTGAAAAGATTTCGTCGAATTTGAAGAGATTTTAACAAATTTTAAGCGTTTTCAAAGATTTTCGTGAAATTTTAAGACAACTAAAGGAGTTTTTTGAGAGTTTTAAGGGATTTTAAGGAACTTCAAATTTCTGGCATAATTTTGCAGAATTTTAGAATGTTTTTAAGAATTAGCGCAGAGGATTTCTCAGAAGAAAAGCTGCAAGGGGTACTTTGTTTCGAAATAAAAAGAAAATTTGTGAATAAAAATCTTTTTTATTATAAGTTTAAATTGCGCACGTTTTACGTTCTCATCAGAGAAAATGTCCACGTTTTGAGACCCCCTGAACCCAAAATACATGTTTTTAAGAATGTGTGTGTCTATCTGTCTGTAGATTTTTAGTTTATGAGTGCACGATAACTTTCGAAAGAATTGACTAATTGAATTGGCCTTTCGTATACTCTTTTAGTGTCCTAAAATGAAGGTCAAGTTCGTTAGCCAGCCATTTTGAATAAAAATTCAAAAATTTGAAGCATTTTGAAAATTTTTTAAACCACTTTTTTGTTTAATTTACTGATTATATGTATGGATATTTGTATTACTCAAAAAGTACAACAATTATTTATCCTTATGACTTTTTTCGATAAAAAAATAATTGTCAAACTTATGACATTTTGAAAATTCAAAAAAACGAAAAAACAGTCGGCAAACAACGCACGATAAAAAAAAGTCAAGAGATCAAAAATGTTTCTTTCTGAATGCCGTGAGGGCAGATTTAAAAAAAATATAATACAAAAAATGTTTATATGCCATTCGTGTAAAGCGTTCAAAAAGAAACATTTTTCATTTCTTGACTTTTTTTCATATATCGTGCGTCGTTTGGCTTCAAATTGTGTTTTTTTTTTTTTCATTTTTTTGAATTTTCGAAATGTCATAAGTTTGACAATTATTTTTTCATCGAAAAAGTTCATAAGGATAAATTATTATTGTACTTTTTGAGTACTACGAAGATCCATACATAGAATTTGTGAATTAAAAAAAAAAGTGGTTTCAAAAATTTTCAAAATGCTCCAACTTTTTGAATTTTTATCCAAAATGGCTCGCTAACGAATCTGTCCTTCATATTAGGATGCACTAAAAGAGTATACTAAAGTCCAATTCAATTGGTCATTTCTTTCGAAAGTTATTATCGTGCACACAAACAAAATCTATAGACAGACATATTCTTAAAAACATGCTTTTTGGGTTCAGGGGGTCTCAAAGGGTCTCAAGGGGTCTCAAAGGATTTCAAAGGGTCTGAAAGGGTCTCAAAGTTTGAAAGTGCGCGAAGCGTGCAAGACGGCGCACGAAGCGCGACGTATTGATTTTTGATTTTTTCATCTGATGTACCGTCACTGTAGTCCTCGGTCAGGACCCAATTTTCGGCCAAATCATTCTTAGAACGCTTATTAGCAATTCATTATAAGCTTCCGAACGATGAAAAAAATATTACAATATTAATTATTTATCGTAGTTTCTAACTAATGATATTTTAATTCCCGGGGGAAGCGCGCGCGTGAAAAAAATTCTGAAACTTGGCAATTTTGTCGAGATTCGCTTCGTAAACAAACCCGCTGTGGACTAAAAAATTGGAGCAAGCGTTGCATGACGTCAAGAATAAAAATATATCTTTGAGAGCTGCCAGTAAGAAATATGAAATACCATACTCAACTTTATTGGACAAACGAAATGGTAAATCTCCACTGAATGCAAGACCAGGCCCGACGACGGTTCTAAGCGCTAATGAAGAAAACCTCATCGTGCAGTGGATTGTGTCATCTTAGTATAGCAGGTTTTTGTGTCAACGAAGATCAACTGTTAAACAGTGTACAAAAATATATTAAAACCCAAAAGAAAGACACACCATTCACCAACGGAAGACCTGCGAAGCACTGGTATCACAGTTTTCTGAGTCGCATCGTCATCCGGAAATTAAAGTGAAAATGGCCCAGAATATGTCAGCAACAAGAGTTGCTCTGAGTGAACCAGATCTATGTCAGTGGTTTAAAAGTGTGGATGAACATTTGCAATCAAAGGTCTTACAAATTTGAAGCCGAAGCAGGTATTCAATTGTGTCGAGTCTACGTTTGTATTGAATCCTAAACCAAAAACTGTGCTGGCGGATAAAAATCAAAAAACTGCCTATGCCAGACACACAGGAGATGAAAAATGTCTCACGCGGGTTTTAGTAACTGGAAATGCAGCCGGTCAATTAGCTCCACCGTTAGTATTGTATCCGTACACGAGGATGATCCCTAGTAATAACATATCTACTGCTGCTCCAAGTGATTGGGGCCTTGGTTACAGTAGCAATGGCTGGATGATCTAAGAAAATTTTTATGACTAAATTACAGGGCCTTTTTATATATGGTGTAAAGAAGGAGCAGATTATATTCCCTATATATCGTGCTGTACGTCGACGGGCACAAGTCACACCTGACTTTAGCGTTGAGTGATTTTTGCGTAGAGCATATGATATCGAGCTACATAATAGCTCTATATCCAAATGCAACACATGTATTGCAGCCGATGGATGTGGCAGTCTTTCGCCCACTGAAAATGAACTGGTTCAATGCTGTTTTAAATTGGCGAATGGAAAATGGTGATATTTCCATCGATAAAGTGAACTTCGCACCCGTTTTGAAGAAAGCCATAGAAAAACTGGATTCTGTAAAAATATTGAAAAGTGGGTTTTGCGCTTGCGGATTGTATCCTTTTTCAGCCAATGCAGTTGACTATGCGAAATTGTTAAAGGACAGCAGTATGGATTTAGATTTGGTCGAACAGTCTGTAGAACAGGACCATGATTCAAGCTCACAACAGCAGATGTTAAAAAATCTGATCGGTGCAGAAACTTCAAAAAAATTCAAGGCAGTTCAATCTTCAGGTGTTTGGGAAGGCGATGACTTCGACAGAAATCTGTTCTATCTTTGGTGCAAAGTTTGTACGGCGAAGAAAAATTTAGTACCTAAAAGTAACGAAGGAGATATTCCACATCATGTGGTACACTAATTTCTATTTACATTATATACAATTTAATTTTTATTTTATCTTCTCGCTTTTCATATGCCATTTCATGATGAAATTATATACAAATATTTACATAATTGCACCTAAAAAAAAGAAGTGGTTGCCACAGCCATAAAAATATTGTTGTGTATAGTATTGTTGTCTCATCAAATGAAATGGAAGAGAGAACATTGAGTATGGAAGCATTTTCAAAACGAAATGGTTGTGGCAGCTACAGTATTTTGTTACG
>JAUEJJ010025047.1:0-11028 GCA_032164275.1 Synergus coniferae
CACTACACTCACATCTAGATTCATACTTAGCAATGTAAAAGTGGTAGGGAAATAAATCATTTTTGTATATTTTGTTATCTAAAGATCTGTTCTCATTTGGTCTTAAAATATACGTAAACCCTGGGCAGACTGAAGTGTCCGGAGACGAAATAACGGGGGTTAAAATATATCATCACAAAGTTACATATATTCTTTAGCGAACAGGCGATAGATTCTGTACATCACAATTTCAGAACTGTTTGGGACAATCATAAAGATTCGAAAATCCGTCTAGAATATCCAAAGAAACTTTTACGCGTGTCTTTTGTGAATGACGCACAACAGGCAGCACATTAGAAGAAGCGTGGTAAAGTGTACGTATTATTCAACTGGTACTTTCTTTATTATCGTAAAAAGATAACGTTTTTAAAACAAAAAACTATATTCAGGAAACTTGAAATGTAATATTTCTTTTTCATAAATTTTTGACATATAATATAGCCGTAAAAAAATCTTCTTTAAATTCAAAAACAGAACATATCAAACAAAAGAAAAATATTTTTTAAAAAATAAGCACAACATTTTACGGTAATTTTTCCGTTTAACAATTATGACCTCTTGACTTTTTGCATGTCTCGCCTCGTTTTCGAGAAAAAATTGAAATTTCGATTTTTTAAATTTTTAAATGATTTTTTTTTCAAAAACAGCCCTGGCAAAAATTTTTGTTTTCATGGGAAAGTAATTGGAAGCCATCCCAGAAACAAAATCAAGAAAAACATTTGCATTTTCCACCTTTGGGTTAAAGTCATTTTAGACGAACCGTGGAGGACTTTTCCTACAAGAAACTTAAGGACTCAAGTGACTTTTCACATCTACATTGGATATTTTTAACTCCTGTACTAGATGACTCGCGCGCGCCCATATGTCTTTCACACACGACCTTTTTCTTAAAAATGACCAAAAGTGTCCGCAAAGTTAGCACCGCTAAATTAAATTTAAAAAAATAAAATAAAAGTTGCGCTGAATTGTCCTAGATTTGTGCTCAATTGTGCCGCAAAAGGTTTTTCTGAAATATCAAAATTTGAGCCAAATTTCAAAAAAAAAGATTTGGCCCAGCACAGACAACTTAACTTTTCAAAAAAATAAAATTTGTACTGAATCCTGCAAGATTTGTGCTGATTTACGCCACAACATATTTTTCTAAAAAATCTAAATTTGAGCATAAATTTCCCAAAGAAAGTATTTTGGTCCACTAACGCCATTTTGTTATCTCAAAAAAACAAAAGTTTTGCTCAGTTCTGTTGGTCTAGCACGACAAAATTTCCCTAGTACATTTTTCGCTTTGAATTATGATTTCGAAATTAGATTAACTTTCTTGAATTTCTACATTTTTGACCAAAAATTTTCAAAAATTTTAATTTTGTAAATCGTAAAGTTGCACCGAGTTGTACCTGTCTAGCCCAAAAAAAACGTCCCTAATACATTTTTCGCTTATAAGTATAATATTTTCGAAATTAAATAAAGTTTTTGAACTTGTAATACATATTTGACCCAAAATTTTCAAAAATACGAATTTCTAAACACGGAAAAAGAGGATACCCAAGGTCAATTCTTTTATTTTCAATTCCTTCAAAAATTATCGTACTCGCAGAAAAATCTAATAACTTCTATTATTATGATGAATGTAGTTAAAGAAATTATTATATTGTAACTTTAAATTCTTTAATATCATTTGAAAGGTGGAAGATCATAAATGGGTAAGGGACATTATTTCAAAAGCTTTTTTTTGCATAGAAAATTCTTATAAAATCCAATACACATATTGTTAAAAGGATTTGTTCGAAATCTCATTTTTTTGTTAGTAATAAAAAATTAGTTGCACAAAAAGAAATAAGGGACATTCGGTACATACTTGACCCTCTGCTAGGCAGTCTTATGAAAAAATGCTGGAAAACCAGGCATAAATTTGAAAATAAAAAAAAGCATCGTTTTATTTACACTTTTCGACTTTCGTGACAAAAAGGCTTCAATTTTTCAAAAGTGAAACCTAAATTTCTCAAAACTGAGTTAACTTTTTTTCATCCAACTTTTCCCTGTATTCAACAACTCAACATCTCCGGAAAATATGTTTATGTTTTTTTTTAAATTCATTATTTAATTTTTTATCACTGTGCAAAGTCTACTAGGACCGTGTGAAAAAAAATGTCAACCCGATTTTGTTAACTTATGTTACGTTATGTTACCTTATAATTTGTAAGTTATTTGGTATCAAACGTTTTTGCTATCGATTTAGGAATATGTAAGCTCGGAAGCATATTCTTGTTTTTAGTTCTAATTGCGAAATCGATTTTACAAAATGTTTTTTTCTTCTCTAAAATTACCCTCTTATGATCTGGCACCCTTGATTTATAAATCCTTAAAATATCAACGAAAATTCTTCAACTTTTTGTTATCAATATCTATCATATCAGAAAAAATTACAAAATAATTGGAGCTTTCAAAGTGGTATAACGCCATAAGTTATACAATTTTTTCTTAAAAATTTACATTTTTTCCTGTAAAGTATACTGTCTTTAGTGTACAAAACTGACATTTTTCCTCTGTATCACAAAAATTAAATTTTTTATGGGTGTTTTGATGAGAAAAGTGAAATTTCTTGAATTTTTTTCCTTCCTTTTAATTTTTTCAAAATGAAAAGTAATAAAAAAGAAGAAAATGTATTGGATTTCAAAGAAGAGACCATAAATTAAAGTTCATTTAAGGAACTAATTCAATACATACATTAAATAATATTATAGAAGGTATATAGCAACTGTTTTTCTCTGTAAATTCAACTTGACCCCACATAACATTTACGTTATTTTTTGGAGGCATGACCACAAAACTGGTTAAGGAACACATTCTCATCAGGATACTCTCGCGCTTCGGGATTACTATTTGACTTCAAAATTATTTAGAGCTGGCGCACCGCGCTGAGCTCTGTTCATGGTATAATCTATATAAGAAATCTCTATTCGATCATTTAAAAGAGGATCAAAAGAATTATCCTAATTATTTATTATTGATCTTATAAAAAAATGATTAACAGCAATTTTATGTGACATTTAAAGGATTAGTTTTATTTTTTTGTAATATTTTCTCATGATTCACGTTTTTTAGCGAGGAAATTTAATTTTTATAATTTCTTAACAATATTTTTCACGATAGAAACTAAAATTACTTACTTTATCTGAAAATAATCAAGGGGAATTTGTAGATCTTTATCTCTCCTTATAAAACCAATAACGGGTAAGAGTACCATTGTTGACATCTTTTTCATCTATTTATGGCACCCCCTTTTAATTTTTGTTTAGAAGAATAGGAAAATGCAAATATTTAATGTACTCTATTCGAGATACTATCATGTGAGCAAAATATGATAAAAATTTGCATTTTTTCGAAACCACTTTTTTAACCTCTTGTCAAGCCTAACTCAAGATCAACTGATCCGATTTACTTCAACTAAAGTTTTCCTGAACGGGTATGATTTTTTGTATGACCAACCTAAAATGAGTATAAACAATTGTTAAATAATGATTGTTTAACAAAATTGAAGTTGAAAGGTTGAAATCATAGGAAATATCATAAATTTTACTAAACAATAAATATTTTTTATTTCAATTCTACACAAGAGGCTGCAGACTTGACACGAGCGGACGATGTCTCGCCGGGAGAGGTTCACGGGAGCCGCCATTATGGTGTCGCCATATTTAATTTGGTAAAAAAACAATTTTCTGCCTTCTAGAAACAAGACTTAATAAAACAATCAGAACCGGAAGTTTGTAAATCTTTTCATCATCCCATAATAAATTATCAAACTTTGCTTCATTTCTGGCTAAAAAGACTTGAACCTCCCCTGAAATTACTATATTCTCCGAATCTTTAATTTCAATACAAAAATGTAGATTTTTTTAAAAATCATCTTAAATTGTTTAAAATACATTGAAATATCTTCAAAACTATTTACATTTTTAAAATCATTTATAATGCTTTTAAATTTTCTGAAATACTTTTAAATCTCTGGAAATTATTATATTTAAAATCCTTTAACGTCTTTTTAAATTCCTCTGAATTTCTAAAAATTAAAATCTCATAAAATGACTTATACTTTGGAATTCTTATAAAATTGTTTGAAACTCTTCTAAATTTCTTCAAATCCCTTAAAACTGTTGTTTTCTCAATTTTTAATGTCAATAAAAAAAATGTAGGTAATTCAATTTTTTAAATCTTTTGTAATTCATTTTGAAACTTTTAATTTTTTTAAATCTTATTAGATGATTTTAAATTCCTTAATATTATTTATAGTTGCTTGAAATATTAAAAAAGTATGAATGTACTTGAAAATCCTTCAACTTTTTAAATTCTTTTAAAATTCCATGTTATTTTAATAATTTAAAAATTATTAAAATCTCACGAACATCAATGAATGCCTCACGTACACTCACTACAGATGACGCGGACGCCAAATCAGCCTAATAGCCTGAAAACAATCGTGAACTGAACCTGTAATCTGGACCCGATGAGGTTCTGTCCTTTTCTTACATATTGCTTCATCCCTCATAGAAAAGGACAGAACCATATTCGGGTCCAGGTTACGAGTTCAGTTCACGATTGTGCTCAGGCCATAAATATATAACATTCTACACTTCTTCTTTTTTCACTTTCTTTAATTTCTTTCAGATCTACCAATCAGCGATCTGTAATGATACTGGACTAACTAAACGAAGCAAATAACACGATAACACCACAGCGTTACGAAATCGATACGGAATCGATAAAATTCGACATAGTCGTCCCTAGCATAACGATTAGTAATGCTTTTGGTGAAACGTATAACGAATACAAGCACATAATTCTCAGAGTGAAAATGTGTGCTATACACACGTATGAGCCACACATTCATAACCTTACGATACCATTCGAGAAAATAATCGAAATAATCGAATAGAGATTTCTTATATAGGAATATTTATAAAAACATTTTTTATATTGTAATGTCTGCAGATTTTTTCACCACCTTCGTATTGGTCATAAGGATTTTTTGAATAAATGAGATTGTTATTTATATGATTTACGGTTAGGTACGTCATGTTAGCCCATGGGAAATTATTTCGCGAATTTTCAAGAAAATCAAAGATAATAAATTTTTAGGTAAGTATCTGCACTATCTTGAATATATATGGTAAAATACACTACCCGTATCTTTCTGACTTGTATTATACATAAAATTTTATTTTTCCGTTGAATTTATGTTTGTCTCAACTCAACCTCACGGAGAGAAAGCTATGGTTGGGACAACCATGAGAATAAAAAAAATATGAGGCAACCATATCTATGATTTCTGAAGCCAAAGTTTGCTCATAGCAAACCATTCAAATGCTTAAGTTAGCCATTTTTTTGGTTGTGCAAACCAAATTGGCTGCTGCAACCATAACTATGGTTGCACCAATTTTATTATACGAGTAGATATGGTTGCCCCATACTCTTCCATTTTTATAGTTAGCCCAATCGCATCTTTTCTCTTCGTATAATTTTCGTTGACATTCATTATTTGATTACAATATGAAAAATAATTGAAATTATGCAACTCTACATTTGTATAATTAAATTAGTAACTTTGAATAACACCTACAAAATATTCGGATAAGTTTGGTTATATAAAAATACAAGTGAGAGCAATATCTATTTAATCATGTAAATTATAATATTACTTACTGAAGTTTCCCATAAGAAGACCATTGCCTCGCAGAACCTGTTTTCCAACTTTTCCCACCAGAATGTATTCTGCTCTGACTTGAAGTATAGGAACACGCACTCGCAGTATCACGTGCATTACGTTTTTCTTCAGAAAGTGAAAGGACAATAAATTAGATAAGTTAAATATTTATTGTCCTCAGTTAACAAACAACTTAATTATTATGAAAATTTTTGTTTTTAATTTCTTATTAATGTAAGCGTACTATTAACCATGACCTTAGTCTCAGTAATTGTAACACTCTTTTTATTACTCTTTACATAAGTTTGAACGACTTATAATTGCTTTTTATATTTTACGGTGTTTAAATTCAATGAGTTTTTGTCATTAAATGTCTTATTGAAGACATTTTCTTATCATCTATCCAAGTTATTACCCATTTTCACGATTACTGGGACCGTCGCGATTACTAGGACATCTACCTTAACAGTATTTTTATAAAAAAAAGTACAATCAAATTAATATTTTAGGTTTATAATTTTTTTCCATTTATTTGTCATTATTTCTCAACTGCCCCAACTTAAAAGATCACGTTCTTTAATTTTCTTCAAATTCTAGAAATATGTTCACCTATCCAATAGTACTTAATCCACTTTATAGACCAGAATTACCACCCCTCCGTAATTGGTGGAAGATTGAATTTTCCACCCCAACGGTTGTACGAGTAGCTTCAAAAGCTTATAACTTAATTACTAATTACGCGATTCAAATTTTCTAGGAGGGTTTTGGAAACCGATTTTTACATACCTTCATCTTGTATTATTATTTATAACAAAAAAATTCTTTATTAATTTTTTAAACAAATTAATTGTTTATTTCAATTTTTGCGCAACTTAGAGTTCTTCAATTTTTTTCTTTTAGTCGCAAAAGAGCGCTTGACATTTTCACTATAAAAAACTATAAGCACAAAAATTGAGAAATTAATTTTTAATAAACAATTGGCCATATCAGGAGTTTATGATGGAATGGAGAAAGTTATGGTATTTCTACTGAATCGACTAAAAATTATAGAAAAATGTCGCTCACTTATCAGGTTTAGTCATGCAATGACAATTGATAATTGTTTAAACAAAGTAAATTAACAAATGCATTGTTTGGCACCTTAGGCACAGTCCGTATTTACACTAAAGGAAAAAAAGGTTCGTGCCTAGGGCAGAAAATTTTCAGGGGCGGCACGGCTGCTAACAATATTAAAAAAAATTTTATGTTAAAAAATATTAAAATATGTTGCTTACAAAATATTATATAAAATATTTAATATTTATAAACAAATTATGTTTTTCGCGCTCAATTTTTCGCAGCATATTTACTGGGGGAGCACTTCCAGAATATACTTTAGTCCATTGCAGAATAGAAGTAACCAATGAGAGAAATCGGGTTTATATAACTTTGAGTTGTGATTGGTCAATGAGTTGTTGTTGAGAGTGCGCCTTTAGCATTGTTCCATGTGCACCACGTTCACTCAATCATGTGAGAACAAATAATGTCAAAAGTTCTTTGATGATAGTACTTATCTCTCTGATAAAAAACGTTACATATCTGCGGACTGAATTTGATAGTTACGAAGAAAAGACTAAAAATTTGTGTAAGCAGACTCCCTAAAGGTTAAAATATAGTCATTTGCACTTCATTACGTTGAAAAAATCAAGTTTCTACCTCAAAAAATCACCAAACAGTGCACATGCTACGCTAGACTCCCGAGGTAACGCCACTAGTGTTAACGCTTCTTAGAATTTTTTTATTTTAATATGATATACAAACTTTTCAAATTTCAAGTATGTTCCGAATATTTCATGTCAGTACTGAGGCTTGTATAGTATGAGTGATTGTTTTGTAAGAATTTGTTTTTCTCTCTCTCTTTTACTTGTCTTATACATTGGTTGCCCTCTGACGTCACTGGACGTACTGTTAGTTCTAAAATTGCTGCCAAACGCGCGAGACTGTACTTCTTTCTCGTCGCTATTCTATTCTATTGCCGACTTTTGCAAAACTTGTGAGTGGTGGATGTGAGGCCTGACTATGGGCAAAAATGTTTTTACTACTTTGTGTAATAAACAGTGTGTGATAAACTGTGTGTGATTCTAAGTATTTTAAATGTGTGTGTATGTCAGAGTGAGAGAGAGAGATAGAGGTTACAAGATTTACTCATTATTACGTCGGTACGTAATCGGTCGGTGTCAGTACGCGGATTATCGATGGACGAGGCTGAAGTCATCTCCTGAGCCCGTCTCTCTCTAAAAGCGGTAAGCGGTACGGTGAATAAAGAAAGGGAGGTGCGACGTGGTGGTCCTGTGATGACACAGCGAGTCAGTTAGGTCTAGTCAGTTCGGTCAGGTACGGTCAGGTCGGTCGGTATGGAGTCCCCCCAGGTTTGATCCAGGTTAGGTTGGGTCTGAAACCAACGAACCCCTTTGCCCAATACACAGCCATAGTTGCGCCATTTGGTTGTGGATTGAGTGGATGTCCCCTAGTCCCTGTCGAAGATGTTAAACGAGACTGGATGACTCCCAGAGGATGGCTTCGGCCAGGTCACCGTGGCCGACGTCGTCCTCTGTCTAGTGAATCACGGCTGTATTTGCGCCATTCAGAATAAACAACTCAGTAGAGGACGATTATCGTTTCAGGGCCGGGAAATTATCGGGTTCACAGAAAAATTATCGTGTTTTTCAAATTTTTAGTCAAAAATCAATAAAACTGTTAAAATATCATTAAACTCTGTAAATAGTGATAATTTAAGTATGCAAATATAAAGGATTAATTAAATTTTACTAGAAAATGAACTGAGGAGTTTGAAGTTTGCAATAACACTCTTTTAAAAATCCACCAATCACATAACAGTTTCAAAAGAATATATTTTGAATTGATTTATTACAATTCACAGTATCTGACAGTAAATTTATTAGCATATTGTAATAAATAACTAATATCAGTCTTACTGATATGCAATAAAATCGCTTTACAATACAAAACGAATACTTTCTGGTACTTATTTTTAAGAACTATTAAGAAAAATAACATCTATGAATATCTTATTATTAAGAATACGAAGAAGTCGATTTGTACTACCGTTAACTTTGTTTGAAGCATTGCAAATCAATGTATTTATGAGTATTGCAATAACTTATATGAGTCTCACTCATATACAATAAACTCACTTTGCAATACAATACGCGTATTGTGTTGAACTATTAAGAAAAATAACATCGTCGAATAACTTATTAATAATATCAGTCTCACTGATATACAATAAAATCGCTTTGCAATACAATACGGATACTCTTTGGTACTTATTTTTAAAAACTATTAAGAAGAATAACATCGTCGAATAGCTTATTATCAAGAATACGAAGAAGTCGTATACTACGCTACAGTTAATATCACTTGACGCATTGCATATCAGTGTATTTATGAGTATTGCAATAACTTATTTTGTAATAAATAACTAATATCAGTCTCACTGATATACAATAAAATCGCTTTGCGATACAATACGGATACTCTTTGGTACTCATATAAAATAAAATCGCTTTATACTACAATATGAATACTCTCAGGTACTTATTTCTAAGAATTTTCAGGAAAAATAATATCTTCGTAAATTTCATTATCTTTGGATTCAGCAGGAATCGCGATGTTTCTTTCATTCTGCGAATACATTGTATTTTTATTCATTCTTCTATATTCGTCTGGAGAAGGTTCAAATTTCACACAATTTTTATTAATGCGTTGTTTTGCTAACAAAATCCCTTTCATTGTACTCGTTATCAATCGATTCCTCGTTTTAGTTTTTGCCAAATTCACCGCACTGAAAATTCTCTCGCATTCGGCATTTGAATGCGGAAGAGAAATTACGTTCAACGCAAATTGGGATAAATTTTTGAAAGAATAACCTATCTGATCCCCTTCTTCATGAGTCAGAAGATTATGCCAAAAGACGTCGATATCTTGCGAAATCTCCATATTAGGAGGAAGCTCAAAATCGGGCAATTTTCTCCATTCGTCATCAATAATCTGATATTGATCTGGTTTGACAAGACGAGGCAAAGACTGCATCAATGGCAACAAACTCGGCACTTTTAAGCGAGTTTTTTGAAGTACTGCAACCGAAGGTTGCAGAACTGAAATTCTCTGCAGTGTAATGTTCTCGAAATTGAACCTTTTCTTAATTTGAGTACAGCCAACAATAAGAAATTCTCTGCAGCCTTTGTAAAAATCAGTTTTTAACTGCTGATTGCTTTTGAATTCTGGTTTTTGCAAAAATGTTGCAACCTCCACTCCCAAATACAGGTTCTCCAGAAGAACGAAATTCTGACATTCAGATGGAACAATTTTTTCGACTTTCGTTTTATTGTCGTATTCGCCATGCATGTAACTTTTCAACAGTTCTTTGTACGTCGTACATATGGCATCGTACATAGTCGCGATTAACGGTTTGTCCGATTGGAAAAGTTTGTTCAGAGAAGTGAACTTTGGCAAAACCCATTTCAGAAATAGAAAATACAATTCTATTATAGGATTACACAATCCTGAAACTATTTGCTCGACTGCAAGAAGTTTTTCCGTCAACATTTTATCAATGAAGAATAATTTCAAGGCCTGCCACTGTTCAACGATTCGAGAAACGACTGCTTCTAAAGAAAGCCATCGGGTTTGTGCAGGGTGCAACATTTTATGAATCGCCAAGTCAAGAAAAGTTTGAAACTGTTTAAAAGCAACAATTCTTTTTGCGCTTGCCTGGAAATAGTTATAAACATTGCGGGCTAAATCTTCGCATGTCCGAGGAAGACATTTGCACGCCTCGCTTGCACACAAATGAATGGAATGACAGATGCATTGGATGATGGATATTCCCAGGAAATCGTTCTTGAATAATGTGGAAACTGAATGATTGGACCCCATCATGGTATTGCAACCATCTGATCCAAATCCAATGATGTTATCGTTAAACAAATTGTATTCCTCGAACGAAGATTTCACGATTGCGTAAAGATTGTCCGCATTCGCAGATTCGAAATTATTTTCTTCAGTGAAAATTTCACAAAGGTCCCAAAAACGACTCACAACTTTTCCTTCTTCATCATCGTAGAATCTGAAAGACAAATACATTTAAAAATTTTAATTTACAAAAAACTGATATTTGATTAATTTTTAACTTTGCTGTAAAATTTTTTACTTCATTTAATGTTTATATTTTATATTATATGTTTATATTCACGTTTTTAGATGTTAAAAAAATGTAAACAGTTAGAATTGAT
>JAUEJJ010025058.1:0-11026 GCA_032164275.1 Synergus coniferae
TGCAACATCACAGGTCGTCTCATGAACCGTGGTACCCCCACTCCTGGGAGTTTCGGGACCTGTATATACGACCGTGGATTTGACGCAGTTACCATGGTAATCTCGACGTGGACAAAAAATTAGTTACATATATATTTTTGCCGTCTCCACTTCCAACCCTTACCGCATCTAATTGTAAGTACAAATATCATTGGCTGTAGAATTAAAGCGTTATTATTTCTGCTTAGATTTGCTGAGGGTTTGATGTCTCAACCAAGCAAGAGCCGGGCACTGATCTAAGACATGTAGGGACGTTTCCTCATCCCTACCATATTTTCTACAAGCAGTGTTGAGTACCAGCCCCATCTTGCACCTATGGTAATTTAAACAATCTTTGTTGTACTATTATTAATAAACAATTGTATTTTAATAAATAAAAATTTCAGGCGTTAATTAAAGTGTTTATATAATAAATCTATTGACTTTATGACTTCCCGAATATTGTGAAATATTTTATTTTTGAATACAATTTTAATTAGTGATCGAACAAATTTTTTTAATTATTAAAATACAATCATTTATTCGTAATAATTAAAAAAATATTTTTGTATCTCCGTGCACGAAATTCGATTTCGCACACGTGTCAAAGCATACGGTTCGATACTCGTGCGAGAATATTATTTCAGCCTTGTGTGACTTTTTCACACTGGCTTCGCTTGTGCGCAAACATTTACACAAGGCCAAAATCGTATTCTGGCACTATTATCAAAATATAGGTACTATTTTAGCATTTCAAAAATTCTCGCGAACTATGACCAATAAGATTGCTGAATGCATGTGCATTACCAGGTGGCCGACTTTTAGAAACACCAATCTTCATAGGTGCCCGAAAAAAAATTTGGTTTTGTCAATTATTTTTCTTATCAGTCAAATATCATGTTATATTGTACTCTAATTATTTTTTTCTTAAATTAATAGGAATATAATATTATTTTCCATATTCTATATTGCAGAACTTCACAATGTTTATTTTTGAGCTCCAGTAAACTTGGCAGGTATACATGGACAAGAAATAGTAGATTGGTAGTGCTCTATAGGAAACTAAAGAATTTAAAAAGTAACTATTGTGTTAAAGTATGCAAGAAAGGTAACTAGGTATGAGAAAAGGAACTATAGTTGATTTACGCATGCGAGATACTGTTTTTCATGCCTTACTAAAATATGTCATTTTCGGTACACTTTTTAGTGCGGAAAGACTAGATATTTTCGAAGTGCGCTCCATTATAATTAAAACAATAATCACTTCTCTTGCGAAAACCGTAAAAAGCACGTTCCAGATCGTCAGTTGTAATGCCTTTAACTACTTTCCAAATGACTGCTGTTAATTCTTCCTTTGTTTTGGGGTTACTGGCATAGCAACGTTCTTTGATGTAGCCCGATAAGAAATAATCGCATGGGTTTAAATCCGACGAGTAAGGCGGTGATTCCGTTTCCCCTAGAGAAAACTTTATGTATCCCAGACCAATCACTCGATCTTCGTACATGTTATGCATAGCCTCGAATACTTCTCGGGTGCGGTGGGACGTAGTTCCGTCTTGCATGAAGTAAAATTTCTTAACTAGGCCCTTTTTCTCGCAGATAGAAAAAACTTTGCCTCTAACAGCTGTTTGTAATTCTCCTCAGTTACGGTCGAATCAAGAAATTGGAGATATATTCCCTAAACTGACATGGCTACCAAAGCGGTCAGTTTTTGCGAGTGGAGAGGTTTTGCTATTTTTACGTGAGGATTTTCCGTTCCCCAGAAATTATAGTTTTGTTTGTTTTACGTACTCATTTAAAAGTGTGCTTCTTCTGTCAGTAATTGATGCGTGGTTATTTTGAAGCTATGCATTTTCAGGAAATTTCTGAGGATCCTGTGGATAGATGTCTTCGACAAATTGAGTGCTTGAACAGTTTTTCGAATAGAGATGTCAGGATTTTTCATAAAATACTTATCAACTTCCTTTACGTTTTCTTCCGTCGTTACTGTGTGGTAGGGGCCCGGAAGATAATGCCTCCTGTCTTTGAGAGTACCATAGTGAACAAAATTGTCGATCACTCTGCAAGTAAAATTATTTTACTGTACTGAAATTCGTCACGAGTGCGATAAAATAAAAGTTTTAGAGAACATTAACAACAAACAAATATAGATATTTTAACTTGAGAGTGCTTTTACTAGCAACCCTAAAGGTTCCAAACTTAGCACGAAATCCCCTAAAAACTTCACTACATACTTTGTCCCTAGAAAAGTAGCACTCGACGAGATAGACTTTCTCTTGCACTGTAAAGTCACTCATTTTGATGTAGGAGCTTCTGTTTTTGCCACGGCTAGAATGAAACTGTAGAGTCTCCGGTGTTGGGTTCTGGCCTATAATAGAACCTCTAAGAATTTTCTACAGTGGGAAGGGGTTCGTTTACTTTTCACAACATCCCATGGGGCACCCTGTAAAAGTACATACTTTTGGCTAGCACTGAGAATTTTCTCATGCACTTATGTTAACTATTTAAAAAATGGAAGATTATTCTTGAGATAGGTGACGAATTAACTAACTTGCCCCGAGTACGGGGGAAGTTGGTTAAGTGGACGGGGTAAGTTCGCCAATTCGAGTAAAAATCAGTATAAATTCCACTGATGAAGGGTGTCATTAATAAAATGGTCATTTTATTAATTTATTTCTTTATTGAATCTTATTTAAATCGAAAGCTATCGTTTACAAAATTTTTATGACTTTTTTAATATTTACTTCTTCGTTACCACAAATAAATCAAATTTTCTTAGCTCCTTTAGCCGAGAATGTTTTGTTTGAAACTTTCCGTTTCGATGAACAGGTTTTCTTTTAAACACTTTGTGCTTGTTTTTTTGTTTCTGTATTATTTTTTACATTGGCCAACTAGGCTCGGTCTTTTCTAACTTCTAATTTTCATTAAAAAATTATTCTCTATTTTCAGAAATGGATCGTGCTGAATTCCCTTTAACCTGACGTGCACGTTTACTACAGTCTGTGTCACAAGAGCGTGTACGCGATTTTTTTTAAAGTCTCTCTCTCCTTCACAATGCGATCGTACCAACAGAGGGCTACAAGGTAAACGTAAATTCATTTCAGTATGCCTTGAAACCTCGAAATGGAAACATTTATTCCGAAATGAGTGTAAAGTGCGAAGCGCTTCCACTCCCGTTTGTCGTAGTCATCGACATTTTCATATAACTTGAACCTCTTGACCAATTTCGTGACGAAAGTTTATGAGGTGTTTACACAGGAAAACTGCCTCGAAACACTTCGCATATACGAGGGTTACTCCGAAAGTTTTATCAATAGGAATATTTTAGGTATGTCAAGTGGATTACGCATATATATATATTTCAAAAATTGGATGTTTCTGTAAACAACAGCAAAAATCAGAACGAAAAAATATCAATTTGTTTGTTTCAGGAATCATTTAAAATTTTTCAAGTATATATGAAATAAAGCCAATTCTGTTTAACAAACTTGATAAATTTAAAATGATATCTGTAACAAACAAATTAATATTTTTTCGTACTGATTTTTACTATCGTTTATAGAAATATTAGATTTTTAACAATCATGCATAATCCACCTGGCTTACTAACTTACTTAACAAATTCCTATTGAAAAATCTTTCGGAGTGACCTACGCACCTAACACTCATTTTTGAATAAATGTATCCATTTCGAGGTTTCAATTCATACTGAAATGAATTTATTGTTGTACTGTAGCCCTCTGTTGGTACGATCGCATCGCGAAGGCGAGACAGAAATATGTCTTATACTTTAAAAAACGCTCTATGGAATCGTAAGTGTCTCAATGCTAAATGATTCCTCTATAAGGAAGCAAAGTACTCATTAAAAGTATACAAAAGTTATTTAATTCAGCTTTACAGCTCCTTTTTTTTTTACATAACTCGTATGAAATATTAATTTTAATATTATTTTAATATTATACAGAACTTCTTAATAGTTATTTTCGAGCTCTAGTAAACTTCGCAGCTATACATGGGAGAGAAAGATATTTTTTAAATTATTTTTTGTTGTAATTATCAAAAGAATACTATTTTTCATTCTGATATTTTATTTTTCTTCTTAAATTAATAGTTGGAAAATTTTATTTTGATTATTCTAGAACTTATTAATGGTGGTTTTCGAGCTCTTGTGAACTTCGCAGCTATGGAAGAAAAATATGCTTTTAATTTGTTATTACAGTAACACGGAGAGAAAAATCTAGGCATTAACGCGTGAACACATATCATGCTTTAATAGCAAGCATTATCTCTTAGAATATATTCATGGATGTTTCCACTAATCGCACGATGCAACTCTGCGGAAAATAAGCGTGGCTCACAGGCAAAAATGCCGAGTTACTTCGGTTAATATCAAGCGCTGCTATGCTCTAGTACCGTGAACTTAGCCGAGCGAAATTTCAAAGAGCTTCCACGAACTTTTTCCGTGACCCTCCTGGCGATTTACCTTTAGGCCAACTTTAGGCGAACGTGTCAACAGGCAGAAGGCGTGGCCTAAAAGAAAATCACAAGGAGACTCACCGAAAAAGTCCGTGGAGGCTCTTGGAAATTTCGTTCGGCTAAGTTCGCAGTATTAGAGCACAGCGGCGCTTGCTATTAACCCACTAACTCGTGGAATCTTCGCATAAGTGTTCGTCCGTTTAGGGCAATAGGGCATGTCTTGCTTAAAACTAAGAAATCTTAGGAAATAAAAAAAGAGACACCTACGATATGCGCCTGGTAAATAGTCCATGTTTTAATACCATTTCTTGCGTTAAACACCCAAGTTTTCTCTCTGTGTATAAAATTTATACTATTATATATTCTGGTATTCTATTATCCTTTTTAAATTAACAGTTATAAAATATTAATTTCCATTTTCTTTTTACAGGACTTGATGGTTATTTCCAAGCTCTAATATACTTCGCAACCATACGGAAGAGAAAAGGTATTTTTTTTTATTACAGTTATAAGATGCATATTGTGGTTCATTTTACTTTTGATTTTTTTTCTAATTAGATTTTATAAAATATTAATTTCCACTTTCTTTATTCTAGATCTTCTTAATGGTTATTTTCGAGCTTTAGTGGACTTCGCAGCCATAAATGCAAAAGAAAAATATTTATTGTCATTTTTTGTTATCTATACATATATTATAAAATATATAATATCTTCCATTCTAGTATTCTATTTTTCTTTCTAAATTAAAAGCTATAAAATTTTCATTTTCTTTATTACAGAAATTGTTAATGGTTTTTTTCGAGCTATAGTGAACTTCGCACCGATACGTGGAAGAGAAAAACTTTTTTATTATAGTTATAAGATGAAAATTGTATTTCATATTATTCTTTTATTTATTTAATTTTTTTTTATTTCAAATTTATAAAGAGAAACATTTTCTTATTATAGTTATAAGATGAAAATTGAATTTCATATTATTCTTCTTTTTTGCTTTTCATTTCAAATTTATAAAATAATAATTTCCACTTTCTTTATTCCAGAACTTCTAAATGGTTATTTTTGAGCTCTAGTGGACTTCGCAGCCATACATACAAAAGAAAAATATTTATTATCATTTTTTGTTATATATTATAAAATGTATATACTATCTTAATACTATTCTAGTATTCTATTTATCTTTATAAATTAAAAATTATAAAATTTTCATTTTATTTATGTCAGAACTTGTTAATGGTCATTTTCGAGCTCTACTGAACTTCGCAATGGAAGAGAATAGTATTTTACGTGACAAGGAGAGGAAGGCGACAATTTGACGTGTGCGAAGTTAGATAGATATCACACGAGTAAAATTGCCGCCTCTGCCCATGTCACGTATACTATTTTTCATAACATTTAATTGAAAAATCGACTTTCGATGCTTTCTGTAATTAAATCTATGAGTTGTGTTTTACTTTCACCCCAGAGTTAAAACTGTTACTTTCGCCCTTCTGCGAAGGCATCCAAAGTTGAATTTTCAATTTAGATGTTATGAAAAATTTGTAAAATTTGTATTATAATTATAAGATGCACATTGTGTTCCATTTTATACTCTCATTTTTTTTTCAATTCAAAATTATAAAATATTAATTTCAACTTTCTTTATTCCAGAATTTCTTGTTGGTTATTTTCGAGCTCTAGTGGACTTCGCAGCCATAAATGCAAATGAAAAATATTTATTAACATTTTTTATTGTATATTATGATATGTATACTATTTTCTTTGTAGTATTTTAATTCTCTTTCTAAATTAAAAGTTATTAAATTTTCATTTTCTTTATGACAGAACTTGTTAATGATCATTTTCGAGTTATAGTGAACTTTGCAGACTGTTTTCTATTTTTTATTACAATTGTAAAATGTATCTTTCATTCTGGTACTCTATTTCTCTTTCTATAATAAATTAACAGTTATTAAATATTAATTTCCATTTCCTTTTTACAGGACTTTTAAGGGTCATTTTCGAACTCTAGTGAATTTAGCAGCGATACATGTATGAGAATAATTATTTTCTTTACACATATAGTCAATACCTTAACATTTGTCACTAGCAGTTTACATTGAAATCGTTCAAAAATCTAATGACAAATGTTATAGCATATATGCCGTTGACTGTACAGTGCCCTGAATAAATGCCATCCTCTGTGAAATTAGGTAATAACTTCATTCCGCATTGAAAAACGTATAATCACCCAACTTTGCAGGAGGAGGCATTTATGCAGGGCACTGTATATGCAAAACCCTCGTCTACCCACTGTTTATAGACCTCGAAAATGGCACAGCTTCGGTTTACTACGCTTCGTCTCGAGTTCACACGGCGTCTTCACACTCGCAGTGATCAAAACGCCCGTTTGGCCTCTTGTATCGAAACATACTATTTTATTTTTCATTATAATTATAAGATACATATTTTTTTTCATTTTATTCCAGTTTTTTCAAATAAAATTAATAAAATATTAATTTCCATTTTTAGTGACCTTGATAACAATATGCTGAATAAAATTGTTTCTTTTAATTTGATATACAATTTTTTAACTCTATAATATTGCAATTCAGTAAATAATTATCAAGCAAATTTATTTTTTACTGTACCTATTAATGGTTATTTTCGAGCTATTGGAGAATTTAACAAATATTTAACTATTAAAAGGTCTCCTTATAAGAATTCTAAGGAAGAATACGTTCTAACCTGAGACAAGTTGATTAAAAGTTTACAATTGTAATTCGATTTAAATACTTCTTCTAGATGTAAATTAAAGTTTTAATTGAGTGGCTGAAAGTAAAAAATGGATAAAATTGCTTTGTTTATAAAACTGGAATAAAAATATTTCAGAGTAAAAATGAGAGAATGAATTCTCACAAAAAAAAAAAAACGAAGCGCAAATACCACTGCTGCTTGTTTTTCCCTATTCCGCTTTTGCTCTGAGAATTCATTTTGTCCCATTTTTACTCTGAAGAATTATTATCCCACTTTTACAAACGAATTATTTTTATCCCCTTTTTACCTTTATCTCTTCAATTTTATTAGAATTTTTAGAAGTCTTTAAAACTTCTTATATCAATAAGGCTACAAAAAAGAAATTCTGTATATAGATTCAATATTGAATATAACTAATTAATTAGCGAAGATTTATATACACCCCTGAAAAAGAAGATAACAGACATTTTATTCTAATTTATAGTTGTGACGTTACAGATTTCTGCAAGTCACAAACTTTTATTAATTTTAAATTTTGTTTAAATAAAGGTACTCGTGTTCTCACAGAGACAGGGCCGGCGGATTATGTGGATAAGGTGGGTAGTAATACCCACTCGAAAAATACCGAGTGGGTAATTTACCCACTCGAGATTTGAGATATTCTGGCTATAATATATAAAAATTAATATTTTCAAAATTCCGCCACTCGGTTTTTTAGTTACATACTACCCACTCGGGTTCAGCATGATCCGTCGCCCCTGTCCAGAGAATGGAAATTCTGTACTCCTATCTCCTATGTTATTTTTTTTATTTATCTTATGTTTATTCGCTTATCTAAATGTCACGTCCCGCGACGTTAGTTTAATTACTCTATATGTAAACATTATTGCTTAATTAAGATCTCAAACTTATGTTATAACTTAAAAGACCAGCCACCACAATAATTATACTTCAGCTGGCATCTAACAATGTAATCAGCATTTGATTAATTAATTAACAACATTTAAAATAATTTCCAATTTCTAAAACACAAGTAAAAGGATTCGAATTCAACTTTAGAATGTAAAATCATAAAACCAAGCCTATTAGAAAACTCTCAACTTTGCGTTTGTACCTGAGAGACTCACAACTGTATCCATATCTTCTGTAAACAAGTACTTATATTTTTCTACGCAACCTCTGAACCTGCGTGTTCAATTTTATGTATTCCTACATTCGCATTCTTGCAAGCAAATCATGTCACAGTAAGAAGATTTTATACATTTTACATTCTCTAGAAAACTTATGTTCTATTCTGTATTTACACCTTCAAAAAATTATACATTTCCGAAAGCACTTGCATGAGATAAAACTCTTAGCCAAGGTCGCGAACTAGAACAACGAAAAACTTCTTGTCGCACGAGTATTCACAGGAAGACCTATGTAAACAATAAACTGCATGCACCGCTCGCTAACTTTGTACACACCACCAAGAAGGTCTCACGCTCGGAACCACGAAATTAGATTTATAACTTGTACCGGTCAAATCAGCACACGTGCATTCAAAGTGCACCGAGACCGCGTTTTTATTGGAAAATCATACGAAGGTATAATTCCTCTACATATGCACTAGTCCAGAGAATATTCCAGAATATTCTAGAAACTAGACCAACGTCACCATGCCCTACATTTCTAGGGAGAGGCGATGAACGGGCCCTTGGACTATAAAAACCAAGGAAATGCACCCAAAAAGTCAGCCTGATTTTTACAACCACCTGGAATTCAACTAGTTAAAAGTGATCTACGCCTTGCCCAGTTTCTACACCAAGAAGTCTAAAAATTATATCAGAAATTGGACATAGCCTGAGAGACCAACAGCGGACTTAGTCTCTGAGAAGCTAGATCGAGGACTTAGCCTGAGGGTCCAATAACGGACTTACTCTCAGATTTGTGCAATCATCCATCAATCGATTTCGTTCAAGTACAAGTTAAGATCTTTACTTATTATTCCATTTCTCTGTGAGTGCTTTTCAAAGGAACATTTCTCTCAAACATTTGTAATCTAATCCTTTTACGTATTATTAAATCTTATTGTAATTTCAATTCATGTATATATTTCTTATTTTCAATCTTGTGGCTATCTACAAGTGAATGGGAATCCTTTTTCTTTCCCATTACTTTCTTTATAATTTTCATATTTTAAGAATTTTAAATAAGTAGGTAGTATAAGACAACCATGTGATTAATAAGCCGAATAAAACTTGTTGCCAATAAAAAAAATTTCTTGTAAACATTATTCGCAGTTTTAAACGTTTCCAATGACAATAAAAGAATACTTCAAAAAAGACTATTTTTTTCACTTTCCAATGTTTGTAATTTATTTATAGTATAAGATATGACATAAAATACAAACATTTTTTTTTTAATTTGTATTTCTAAGCAATAATACAAATGTAAAGTTTCGTGAGAAAATATTTGGTTTTATAATAGATTTGAAAGTGACACATATTTAAATCCAACTTTTTGTAAAATTTTGTCGACAAACTCCAAGCGGTTGAATAGCTCAGTTAGTGCGTGCGGATAGGTTTTAGGATATTATTTATAGGTAGGGGGCTAGGTCGGGGGTTCGAATCCCCAGCGAGTGCGATTTTTCAAAGCGTGTGAGCGTGCGATTATTAGTTGAAATTTGCCGGTTTTACTCATAGATGTCGCTAGAGCCACGTATACATTTCTATGATTTGGCATCTATGTCATATTTTTCTATGTACAATAACCTTCAAAAATACACAATTACATTCTGCTAAAATAATAGCATCAGAGTTGTTTACCTCAGTGAATATGTCGAGTTTCGTTCCAAGTAAATCGCATTTGCGGCATTCGTTGCTTTTCTTATTTCATCAAAAGAAAAAAGCAGTTGATTTAAAAGTGGAGATTTCGATTTAACAGACAATGAACATCCTGGTGCAGCGAAAAAGTTCGAAGACGAGGAATTGCAGGCGTTATTGGATGAATACCCAACCTAATCGCAACAACAATTGGCACAAACACTAAATGTGACCCGGGGAGTAATTTTCCCACGTTTAAAAGCCATGGGAAAAATCCAAAAGTATAGAAAATGGGTACCACACCAATTGAACGATAGACAAATGGAAAATCGAAAAATCATTTGTAAAATGCTGCTTTAACGGTTCGAAAGGAAATCTTTTCTGCATCGAATTGTCACGGGGGATGAAAAATTGATTTATTTCGAGAACCCGAAGCGGAAAAAATCGTGGCTTTCACCAAATTACTTTGGCTGTAAGACAATGCTCTATATTTGATGGGACCAGTGTGGTGTGGTGTACTTCGAGTTATTAAAACCTGGTGAGATGATGAATACGGATCGCTACCGACAACAAATTATCAATTTGAATCATGCGTTGATCGAAAAGCGTCCGCATTGGGCCCGAAGACATGGCAAAATTATTCTACAACATGACAACGCACAATTGAATACTTTATTAAATATGATATATTTCTTTCGCGCGCGAGCTGAGTGGCTTGCGAACCGGGCGCACAGAGGTCCAGATTTTCCAGTATATTATTTTTTATCTTTGTGCAATCTACCATAATATCGTACAACAAAAATCAACAGAGATTGATGCACAGATACAAATATCATAAGAATAAATAATTAAAGCAAAAATTTCGCTGTTATAAACAAATGTTATAAACTTTTATAGGTTTTTATAGGATTTTATAGGATATTGGGGATTTAAACTTGCTATGCGACACTATCGGCCCCTACGCGAACTAACCAATATGGCTGTCGAAAGCATAG
>JAUEJJ010025089.1:0-11020 GCA_032164275.1 Synergus coniferae
GTGTGTTACAGACTCTCTATCTCGAATCTATCTGTCATAGAGAGGCAACTCCATGAGTTTCTCGAGCGGTACCCCCCCCACTCCGCTGAGTGGTAAGGTTTGGTAGGCTATCCCTACACGCTAATCGACGCTGCTGCCATCTCTTGGAATGTGAAAAAAACAAGAGTCCTTTTAAAGAACTTCATAACCTATATAAACGTAAATAAACAAACGTTCATTAACATTTCTTACGCATTTGTAAAGAAAATATTTAGTCGTTGCGCTTCGCACATTTGTTTTTTTATTTCAGAAGGGAGACATTTATGTATTTAAGGTTCTATCGACCTTAAGGAAAATATTCTCATCAAGACACTCGCGCTTCGCGCTCGGTGTTTGATATAAAAATTATTTAAACCTCCCGCTCAGCACTCGGCTTTGTCACCGGCTAATAAATTCAAAATAAATTATTAAGAAGAGGATTAAAAGAATTATCTTAATGATTTACACTTAGTCTTATAAAAAAATGTTTAAAGGCCAGATTACAAGCTCGTCTGCTGGCTGTCAGCCAAGATTAAGTCAGGCAAGTATAATTATTAAGAGGATGCTTTCATTACTCTAGAGATAAATAAATTCTTAATAATTAATCTTGCCGTCTAATTTTCTTCTTCAATATTTACGACATATTATAAAACTGTATTTTTAATAACAATTTATTGATATGAACATTATATTTATTTACTTTATAGATATATTCGTAATTTCAAATTTGTCGCCATTGGACAACTTTTTCTGGCTTTTTCCGATTTTCGTGTGATCAGGAAATTTTATGTGCTGGCTGGCTGACGAGCCAGCAGACGAGCGAGTAATCTGGCCTTAACAGCACTCTTATTTGACCTTCTAAACTACCAATTCTAGTTTTTTTTTTGTAATATTTTCCCATGTCTTACGTCTATTGGCGAGAAAATTAAATTTTTTTAACTTTTCAGCAATATTTTTCATGATTAAAACAAAAACTATTTACCCTATTTAAAAATAGTCAAAGCATAATTTTTAGATCTTTTTAAGACTAATAATTATGTTTATTATTATTTTCTCTGTATATTAATCTTATAGGGCGTTCAAAAAGCAAAATTTTTCATCTTTTCACTTTTTTTTCATATCGTGCTTGGCTTTAAATTTTAATTTTCATTCATTTTTTTAATTTACAACAAGTAAAAGGTCATCAATTTGCTAATGAAATGAAACTTTTGACGGCGTGAGACCAAGTGTGTGTAGATCTGTAAATGGCAGGGTTGGTTCGATGACTGGTCTCGATGTATGCATGGAAAAGTGTATTCAGTGCAGTGGAAAGTACACTAGGCCCCCGAAATACCTCCAGTTTTGGTTGGTCAGGAGGTATCTCGAGTAAATTGAAAGTCAGGGGCGTATTTGAACCGCCGTATCGTAGAACGGGATATAAAATGTTTTTCGAGGAGTAGGAGGGGGGCCCCTGTAGCTTTATTAAGACATTGTTGAATTTTAATTTTTTAAATACGCATCCTCATAGAAAATTTGATTGCGCATCTGTTTTTCTAATAAAAAAAAGCTGTAACTTTCTTTGTTTTTGAAATAATGGGAAAAAATAAGGCTTTTCTCTAGATTAAAATTTTCGTATTTTCTATCTTTAACTCGCTCTAAATCAAAAGCTATTGGGACTTTTAACTTAAAATTTTTAGAAATTATGTATTAACGTATGCTGAAAAGTCTATCAAGGTAAGTTTAAGCAATTATAAACTTTCAGCAGATCAAATGTTCAGTATAATCTGTAGAAGTTTTCTGTAAAGTTTTACTTCAATTAATATAGCGGTTTAGAAAATACAAGGGTTTTGTTGTTGTGCGCGCAGTGTTGTAAGATTGAACTCGTAGCGGCCGATGAGCCTTGGAGATCTCCAGGCGCAGGAGATTCATATATATGGACGTGTAAAATGTTATTTTTCAACAAACGTACATAATTTTGTTACAAAAATATGTTTTTATTGATTTTATGGATTTTATGTATTTAGTTTATTGATGGCATGGTTAAGATATATTCGTTGGAATACTTTTCACCACTTAAATTATATATGCTTTCCCTTCCTCCTTCTTTGGTATTATTCGAAAATGTAAACATAAACAGATACTAAACATAAGCAGATACTCAAAGGAGGTATACTATTAAGATATTGCAAATAAAAGCATTCAGAATAGTTTCGTTCATCAAAGGTGTAACATCAAAACTGAAAGAAACATCTTTCCAAGACAAATGTATATCTATGATTAAAATAAATCGAAAATATCATTAAATTTGTAAAATGACATTAGGTACATCAAAACCTCAGGGCAGAAAAAGGGCTAGAAATGAACAGGAATGGAAGGAAAATGTTCGAAAAGCTAAAAGGTCTGATTATATAATGACTAAAAATGTTTTATAGAAATTTTGAAAAATGTTACTTTTTGAATAGTAGTAAGTTTAAAAAAATAAATAGTTCTTGTCTAAATACAATATTAATTATTTTAGAACTTGGGGAAAATATTTTATACTAAAAACACTGTCTGACAGTATTTTTTATTTTTATTATAATCCAGTTGTTACCCTATCTATTCTATTTTTGGCATGGAACAAAATTAACCCTAATGTATTTATAAGAAAAGCAGCAGAAGAATAGTTTCTTGGAAATAGCTTGTTTCATGTGACTTTATAATAAAATTTTATATAAGTATACCATAAATTCATATACGTAAAATATAGGACTTCTTAAATGTCGAACAGAAGGGATGATTTCATAATATAATGCTAACTAGTTATTTTCACCTGAAAGTACCTTATAACTGAACTACTTATGTTTCATTTTTAAATATAAGTTCAAGTCGAAACTTAATTATTTATAGAGTGAAGAGTATGAATCAGCTTCTCAAAAACGGATAAAGTCGAAACATTTTATCCACATCCAGTCCTGCTGTAAATTCCGTAAGTGTTCCGAAAAAATCAGCATCAAGCAACAAGAGCAATTTCATTCTCATTTTTGGGGATTTGACGATTACCACAAACAGAATCTTTTGCTAGGCAACTTAATGAAATGTCGAGATCCGTTCAATATACAAAATAATGTTAATAATCGGCTGATAAAATGGGAGTATCAATTTCCTCATGATGAAAACAATATTGTCGTTTGTAAACAGTTTTTCAGCGATGTAATTCGTGTAGGGTACGAAAGATTAGAAATTGTTCAAAATAAATTATTACTACAGCTGGATTTAAACGATAGAAGGGGAAAACACGCTAATAGAAATGTTAAATTAACACCTGAAGTAAAGGAATTAGTTAGAATTTATTGCAAAAGTTTGCCACACGGAAAATCTCATTTCAAAAGAGAGTCTACTTCATTAAACTATTTTAAAAACCCGGAAATGAATTTGAAGAAGTTCTACGACTTATTCATTGATTATTCAAAATCTGTTATGCAGGAAGATTATGTTGTGATAGAATAAACTACACGGAAAAAAAGTTCATTAAATTTTATAGAATTAGTCCTATAGTAGAGAATAAGAGCAAACCTAGAACAGATTTTTTAAATTTTGTATAACTTTCTAGAAAAATTCTGTAAACTTTAGATCGAAGTTCGATTTAAAAAAGTTCTATAAAATATATATGTAGAGAAGTTCATGAAAAAATGTTGAAAAGTTTCATAAAAATCACATTTGAGTTATTGAGAGTTTGTAAACTACATCAATATAAATTTTCTAGACTTGAGTTCTAGAAAATGTGCTGCGCAGTGATTTCAGTGCGCAGGTAGCGACATTCTCCGCGTACCACGTCCCCCGGGCTACAGCTGTAGCTTATATCTTAGATTTTGTTTATATATTTCAATTTAGGTTTAGCTGCGATGCTTTAGGCGTGCATTAGGAATGTAATGCAAAAGTTAGGGTTCGAACCCGCGGCGAATAAAAAAAATTTCATAGCGTGCGTTTATAAATAGTGTAGTGACTGTGTGTGTTTCACATGTTTCAAACATGTGAAAAGATATTAGAGTGTAATAATAATAATAAGTTTCGAGACCGCTCCGATATACCATAGATTTTATATTAGCAGGAGTTTTAGATTTTCTAGAACTGTACTATGTACGTTTTTCGTAGGATAGTTCAACGTAATTTAAAACCAAGATGATTTTAACTTTTAATAAACTACCCGCCGTATCCTCTACTATAGAACTAGTTCTAGAAATTTAATGAACTTTTTTTTTTCGTGTACCTATAATATTTATTTTAATCATCATTTAAATTTCACGTTCAAATTGCCCCGTACCGATGTTTGTAATGAATGCTATGAAAATGAGGACAAATCTGTAGACTCTCCAAACTTTATTGAACACAAAAGAAACGCTAAGGAATACTTAAATTTAAAACGGGTATTATTAGTTGAAGAAGCGGTTCTGTGCTGTGAGTTCGACTATGCTCAAAATTTACCCCTACCGAAAATTCCAGTTTCTGACCAATTCTACAAAAGATTACTTTGGCTGTATACCACATATTTAATGTGCACTTATAATACCGATAAAAGTTACATGTTTCCGTATTTGGAAGGAATTGCGTAAAAGGGTGCAAACACAATGTGCAGTTTTCTGCATGATGCCATAAAACTTGAATTTGATCCTAAACGACATTCAAAAATTACAATAAGATATGAGATATGTTTACTGTAATCTATATAACTACTATATATGTTTTGCGTTATGAAAAAAAAACAGTAGGTAATTATATTCTTCTAAAAACTTTACTACTTTTACAGTTGTATGTGTAAGCGACGTTTCGCCTTCTAAAGAAAATAATGAAATTAGTTTTATAGTCATATTTGAAATAAAAAATTAATTGTTATTTATATAAAATTGAAATTAAAAAAATCATAATTACATCTGTTAAGAAAGAAGAAGTAAAATATCATAAATTATAATATTTGAAAATAAAGTAAATGCGCGTGCGGATCGCGCGTTCGATCTGGTATGATTAGATGCGTTAACTTGTGTATAATTGCGTAAGTGTGGTGTACTCGTATGTTAGTGATGGGACATTGATAATCGTACAACGAAAAATCTATGGTTTTGCTTTCAATTCTCGATGTTTTCATAATGTGTTTTCCATTCAATGTCCCATCACTAGTCACAGTGCTCCTCAAGCATCGATAGGTTCGACTAAAATATACCCAAAAACTGATACGACAGGTTTTTAGATACCCATCCATAGTTTCTAAAACCACTTACAGTGAAATCCCAGCTGATCCCCTTTTCGAGAAATCTCAAAATTACCTTTTTATTATTTTTATTGCGAGTACATTGTAAAATGCACAGCACTGAACGATGATTATATACGTATATAATATACTATGTCTATATTGGAATTAATGAAAAGAGAGAAATAATTGAAAGTAGGTATCCACGCAACAGTGTTAGCTTTATTTATCATAGTGCAGAATTATCCAATTTTAATGAATACATAAATTCCGATTCTGTTTCAAAATGCCTCTTGATGTATGTTCTCATGAAGAAAACCGCAAAAAAGTGTGTGCACCTTGCGGTAAGAAGATTGTTTTTGGGAAGGTTAAACTAGTGAAGTTTCTCATAAACGACAATGTTGAGAATTTAATAAAAGAATTTTCGAACGAAAATTTTAATTCAAGTGATGAAAAGTTTCAATCAAGTATTTGTAGAACATGCTATCTGACTCTTCTCGATCATGATAAAGGTATTTTCTAAAGGCCCATACCAACCATACCAATTATTATGAAGACTTGCAGGTAAGAAAAATGATATGCAGTTGTTATGTACGTTTGTTTAATGGAAAGACACAAAGGTTACTTGAAAATCGATAACGGTCGAGAACGTAAAAGAAAGTTGGAAACTCAAATTGATGTTTTCAATGGACCTTATGCATCTGCAAATATCGATAAGAAACATTCAACATCAGTCAATGAAAGCTCCAGCAATGTTCTTCAACTTTGTAAAAGTTGCTTTCAGGAAGTAGGAAAAGGCTAAAAACACATAGTTGTAGTAACGCTCAAGGAAATGTAATGAAAGTTATTGAAAAACTCCCTGCAAAGCAACAAGATCAAGTTGTAACTACTCTATTAAAGAAAAAGGCAAGCTTGCAAAGCAACCGCAATGTTGAACTAATACTGAGCACTAAAGGAAATTATAGCCAATTTTCTGAGATGTAATGTTGGAAAAAATCTGTTCCAACATATTATAGAGAACATGATTCGGCGAAATCAAGGACATTGAAAAGTATATACAAACATGGTATATATGAATTTGAATACAATGATGGCGGTGCAATCGTGAAAATAGACACGCCTGTTGTTTGGGCAGGTGCTGAAGAAATCGTTGAAGCTTCAATAAAGAAACGGAATAATATTGGAAATAATGAAATATCCTTATTAAAGTTATGGCTAATGGTGGGCAAGACTTTTTCAAATCCATGTCCATATTTCCCTAAGACTATTTATCTGAATTAGATAATGGCCTTAATTCAGATGAACAAGAAAATGTTGATATGCCAACAAAGAAAAGAATATTATATGCTGAGGGTGGAAATGTTGGTAAAAAAAATAAATTGACTAGTGTACGCAGATTGTTAATGTTGGATCTTGTGCCACAAATAAAGGAAACTTATAAATCAGTGAGCTTTTATTTAATCTGATTAATCTTAACAATGTCCCGTTTAAATTTGTATCCGATTTTAAACTTTCACTCATGATACATAAATGGTCAACAAACTGACACATCAACGTACCCGTGTCCCTACTGTTTTGTTACACTAGCTGACCTAAGAAATCGTGCGGACTCTTCTAATCGTGCAAACGCAAGTAATAATGAGACAACTGATGCAGCTCATAGTGGTAATGTAACGATTCCTGACCAGTCTATGCAACTAAAAACGTACGGAGACGTAAAAAGAGATTACGAGAAATTTTTTTGTACAAGAAAAAATAAGAAATATGCTAACCAATGCCGCAGTACAGTAAATCCTCCGCTTTTCTGTGAAGATGATGACATTTATATTCTTCAAAACTGCGCGTCATTCCTGAGTTGCACCTTTTACAAGGATTTGTGTATCACTTATTCTGGGATGCTATAGTTCCCCTTGTGGATAGAAAAAAGGTATTAATCTGGCCAAAGAAGTTGAAAGTTATCCCGAAAATCTATCATGGAGAAATTTTTGAGGGGAATGCATGTCGAAAACTTTTAAAAGAGTCGGATAAACTTATTATAGATCCAGAAATTTATGAAGACATTGGAATTCTGCGTTTAGTACCTTCTTTTGCAACTGCTTTTAAGGGCATGGATAAAGTGGTTAACTGTTCTTTTTCTTGCAGAAAAGTTCGTGAAGATACAGATTCTCATTTGACTGAATTGCGTAATGCTTTTAAGAGCCTTGAAATTTCGGAGACATTGAAAATTTATGTCCTCCTAACACATCTTAAGGATGTATAAAATAAACGTTCTTGAAGACTCTTCATATGCATTAAGGCTTAAGAAGGCAGGGATAGATTATTCATCGCAGCACATTTAAATAAAGATATAAAGAATATCATGTGGAATTAAAAATAAACTAAAAAAGATTTAAAATGGGCAAAAACAAGAAAAATGTAAAAAAAGGTGAAGAATTAAAACAAATAAACAAAAATAAAAAATTAATGTCACATATTCAATCCCATATAGACACAGTATATTATAAATGTACATAATCATCACCCAGTGCTGTGCAGATTACAACGTACTCGCAGTAAAAATCATAAAAAGGTAATTTTAAGATTTCTCGAAAAGGGGATCAGCTGGGATTTCATTGAAAGTGGTTTTGGCAACTAAGGATGGGTATCTAAAAACCTGTCGTAACAGTTTTTGGATCCATTTTAGTCGAACCTATCGATGCTTGAGGAGCACTGCAGTGTAGTGTCTGAAACGATTAACCAACAGTTTGGTAAAACGTAAACTCCTGTTATAGAGTAAAAAATCTGCCCGCTTCGCAGGCACATTCCCATAACACGTCGCGCTTCGCGATCCGTGTTGCGCGCTTCGCACGCTTGCACCCTTCGGGACGCTTGTACGCTTCGCGGCGCTTACTCCCTTCAGAATGCTCGAGCGCTTAGCTATACCTCGATTAAAAAAAAAAATTCAAACAAATTTTTTTCTATTCGTGTAGAGCGTTCAAAAAGAAACATTTTTCATCTCTTGACTTTTCTTCATATCGTGCGTTTTTTGGCTTTAAATTGTGATTTTTTTTCGTTTTTTTGAATTTTCGAAATGTCATAAGTTTGACAATTATTTTTTCATCGAAAAAAGTCAAAAGGATAAATTGTTCTACTTTTTGAGTGCTACGAAGATCCATACATAGAATTCGTAAATTAAAAAAAAGTGGTTTCAAAATTTTTCAAAATGCTCCAACTTTTTGAATTTTTATCCAAAATGGCTGACTAACGAACTTGACCTTCATTTTAGGATACTAAAAGAGTATGCCAAAGGCCAATCTAAACGGTCAATTCTTTCGAAAGTTATCGTGCACACAAACTTAAAACCTACAGACAGACAGACAGGCAGACAGATAGACAGACACATTCTTAAAAACATGTTTTTTGGGTTCAGGGGGTCTGAAAACGTGGACATTTGACAAAAACTGGGGGGGGTCAAATTTTACACAAATCTAACACATTCTCTCTGCTTAGAATGTAAAAAATACATTTATTTTGGATAGTTAGAAATAAATTTCTTTTTTTTTTCCAGATAAGTTTAATTTTTATCATACTGTTAGGTAAAGTTTCCTGGACCATAAGTCATTCATTCATTCGTTTCATATAAATCTATTTACTGAACTGTTTAGTAATCTCTATCTAAAGGCGCCTTTACACCTTTTGTAATTCGGTCGTCGACCGAACAACATTAAGAAATGTCTGTGGGAGTAAAGGAGATTGAGAGTTCTTTTTATCCAACTTCTCATTCTGTATCTCTTTTACTCTCTCATAGACTTTTCTTAATGTTATTCGGTCGACGACCGAATTACAAAAGGTATAAAGGCGCCTTAAAGTTCATTATATTTTCACGTTATATACACTACCATCGGAAATTGTCAGTACGCTTGTTCTTTAGCAGTTGCTAAAAACCTCAAATTTCAATATTTCCAAAAATGTTAATAACTCCGAAAATATTTATTATTTTAAAAAGCCCTTGGTCTCATTTTAGAGATAAATTTTCATAGTTTTTGTGTACGCTATTTATATATTTTTCAAATTATTTTCGTAGCTTCTGCCATAGGCTCAATCTTGTCCGAAAAATCTCCTAAATTTTAAAATGAAGATTGTGCTCCATACATGTATAAAAAAAAAAGTAATTAATATTTTAATAGATTTAATTACATTCAATTAAAATGTGGTATATTTTAATTTAAAAAAAATTTTTGTAAATAACTATGGATATTTCAAATAATAAATATTTTCGGAGTTATTAACATTTTTGAAAATATTGAAATTTGAGGTTTTTGGGCAATATCTTTTTATAAAATACAGTTTTTAACTTTCCCTTTAGTTTATTAGCCGCAGAATTTTATTAGCTTTCGTACTGTTTTGGAGAAAAATTTTTGAATTAAGTATGATAAAAATTAGAGACCTTCAGAACTGAGTTCAGTAAAGTTTCTTGAACTATTTTTCTCATTGCATTTACCAACATCACGTTCATGGTTTCACATATACTATTAAATATTCACCCAATAGAGTAAGGAAGCTACGAATAGGAACGTGACTGTTACGCGTTTCCGTGCAGGGTCATGGTCCCTATAGTTGAATCAAAAAAAGGAAGAGTTCCTCATTTACAAACCACTGCCTTTTCTATATATAACGTGTAAATGAACAACAAGCGGAAGTGATACTGTCGAAACTTTCCAATTACTTGCAATTGCGTGTCTAAACAAAATCGTTTCAGTCCATCAAATACAAATAGACTGCACGACATTACCCTTTTTATTGTTATCTTTTGATGGTTCACAAGAATAATACTTTATGAACTTCGTGTCGAGTTTTCGATGTTACAATCATACCTCAAAACTGGCACCGGTTTGATAACTTGAAAATCTGCGATTCGACTCGAAACCGAAAGTCCAACTCGCCTAAAATAAAAAATTCAGCAATTATGAATTTCTTTCACAGAAGCGGATTAAGATAAAACGAGGCCCAGAGCTGCTCTATTTTGCTTTCTCGTAGAGGAACTTTTGTAGTGGTGACAATATTCAGATCTCAAGAATAAGTAATATAGAATATATTGGAATATATCTACACTCAGAAAACAGTTCTGTTAAATCAAAGAAACATTCTTTAAATTAAAGAAATTCTAGTATTGATACACGGTCAAAGAAACATTTGTTTGATTTAAAGGCATTTTTGTTACATTTTTTATTTTGATTTAGAGAAATCATTCGTTAATTTAAACGAAAAATTTCTATGAATTAAAGAAATATTTTGTTGATAGTAGGTATATAAAATTTAGTGTACTGTTTTAGCTCATTTTAAAATTATTTTTAGATTATTTATACTTAAATTATATTTATATTTATATTACTGCACGCTTTTTACGCTACGAAAAAACGGAAAGAAATTTTGCGGCGGCCGGGATTCGAACTACCTAAACACGCATCGAACGCAACTTATCCCTAATAAGTAAACCACACGGCTAACCTAGCACATAGAATATTTTGTAAAAGTCTCAGTAAAGTATCACATAAGCCAATGAAGTAATTTCAAAGAAATTATTTCTTTACTTCAAATTACTGACTCTAAAGACATAATTATTAATTTCTTTCATTTAGGGCCGGTTTCACCAACTCTGATTAAAAACATGATTAGTTAATCATGATTATTTTTTGACCGAGACTTTAATCATGATTAAATTGCAATGCTTTCCACCATGGAAATTTTGGTTCTGATTAGCTAATCATATACCCGTTTCGTGCTAACTCTAATATTCTCTTGTAGCCGCGACTCTGATTG
>JAUEJJ010025215.1:0-10996 GCA_032164275.1 Synergus coniferae
TTCGGTGCCCTCACCTACGACTCGTTCTAAAAACACTGCACTCGTCACGAAAAGGCCGTCGCCTACCACTTGTTATGAAATATACTATTAGTGGTAATAAAGTCTTCACTTTTTTAAAAAATGCGTTTTTTCGACTGAGGCATAGCGCATACTATATTATTTTTAAAAAATTTTTTCATTGAGGGGACAAGTGTGAAAAAATTGTTTAAACAATAAAGTTGCTAATATTTATAGTTAATTAACAAATAAAAATTATGTAAATATTTTTTTGAGAAGCTAAAATAACAAGGTAAGAAATAAAAAAGACCCGAATTTATTCAATTAATAAAATCGGAGATAATTACTTTTAAATACAAGAGAATTTAGCATTTTGTTGAATTTTATCCGAAGTTTGAATTAACATATTTCTCAAAAAAAATTTTTTTACAAAAATCCTTATACACGTGTCAGTTTATTTCTTAAATAGAAGGTGTAAAAGCATTTTTAGATGATTCTAAATTCTGAAGTCAAAATAGGTGTTCGATTTAAAAAAAGAGTGTCCCATATTTAAAAATCTAACCAAGCTATTGTCTACTTATTTTCTCATCAGTGTAAAATTTTAAAAATCCAAGTGTGAAATGATAGCTAACTTTTGGCTAATATTATTGACCAAATATCGGTATTTTAATCAGCCTAAAACTGGGCCGGAATCGGGACCAATATCGGTCATTTGGATCTGATGAACAAACCATGTTTTAAAATGGAAAACATGAGTCTGGCCCATTAGTGGTCCTCGACTGGTTCGAAATTTGAAGGGCGATAATTTATAATATAGATAATTCAGTTTAAACGATTTTTAGTTACCTCGATGCTTAGGATTGATTCAAATTGGCATACTGGAATAAGTTAGATTAAATTAATATTTTGAGTGTCAAGCATATACGCCGGTCGTGAGAGATATTGAGCTTCTGGCTTTCGTCATGAGTCATCATTATCGATCCATTTACATACGAACACTAGGTCAAATTCTTAATTATATTTCTGCAATCCAGACACACATGTATTTACGCAGTAACAGTTACTGTACCGAAATCAATACTACTTCGGCAAATCATTTTGGAAATATGAATCTGAAGTTCCTAACGATAACGAATAACGAAAAATAATTTTTGTTCAAACGTACAAAAGCTTCAATTTTTAGCAAAAAATACTTGCTTACAACACTAAGAACTCCTTAAAGTAGTTTCAACCTCTTAGAGCATGTGGAACTCACCCCAGCTACCGCTAAATATTTAAAAAATTTAACAAAACCACCCTATCTAAAAAATGCGCCAGCTTTTCGCCCATAATGTTTTCAACTGATGCCAAAGTGGCAGACAAAAGTTTCACCTTCATATTCGAAAAGAATATTTTTCTCAGACATACAAAATCAAAAATTTTCTGGTTCTAGATCATTTATTAATAAATGATCCAGCACAGTTTCCACATTTGGAACTCACCTTAGTTCATTCCTTAAAAGTAAAAAATTTACCAAATTTACCCTAATTCGTTGGACTAAAATTTTTTTGTTGGTAATAGGTTTTCTCAATATTTTAAGACACACTAAATTCTTTCATCCCATAATTAATTTCAAACTCAATCCATATCATTCCCTAGACCTAAATGAATTACTAAAAGTTCTCTAATTCTTCAATTTAGATTGGTTGCTTTTGAATGGTTTATCACATATTATATTTAACAGTTGATTTTTTATCTAAAAAAATACATTTTGAGTTTACAATTTACTGACCTTTATTATGCCCGAGAAACGATGTTTAGAGGCTGTCGCCGAGATCATTTTGAATAAATCAAAATGTACAAATGACGTGAATCTAACTGTTGATTTGCTTCAAAGGTATGTAAGTAATAAATTATAAATATTCCATAACACATAAAGTCAAATGAAAAATTACTCTTAATTCGAAGTGCATAATGAATCTTTAATACAATTCATACTTTAATATAATTTATGTATACTTTAATATATAAATTGGCGGGCCCTGTGTCTAGGGTTAAATGAAACACCCGAGATTGGATTTACAGCTAGTTTTCTTTCTTATTGATTAAAGATCTCTTTCAAGATGAAAACAACGGTTTACAACTCGAAATTAAAAAAAAGGGTGCCTCAAATATCGTCGAAAAATGTCGCCTTTCGCATGGCCGTTGAAGTTTTGTTGCACCACAGTGAAACTGAGGTTCAAAATATTAGATACGCCTTGGTATATGGTAAATATACCAACAGATAGACTAAATGAAAGATGCGGAAATCGCAGTATTAGAATTGCGACAACTGCGAATTGTGGCAATAAAGGGAGGTGGTAATTGTCTGTTTCTCAGCTTTTCTTATGTTTTATGGGGTAGCGACCATCGTTACGGAGAGGTATAATACGTAACCACTATAATGATATTTTCATTATTACCGGTTATATTTTAAAAGTTTTCGAAGTTACGAGCCACTGAATTTGATTAGATTTTATTAAATAAACGCTGAGCGCCAGCTAATTTACATATATGAAAATCAGCAAAAGAATTTAAATCATCAGTTAATTCATTTTAAGTTAATTATTCTATGCAGACTAACACAGTAATGCTAAGCAACCGCGGAGAAGGGTGGGTAAGGAAAAAGTAACACCATTTAATTCAAATGAGAAGAGTTGAATATTTATTCAATTAGAATAAAAGAAAGATCACTACGACAAGAATCGGAGAATGTAAAATCAATAGCATAAGAATAACTCGAAATTGAATATTATGCGAACGAATGCTACACAAAGTAATTTTTTAAAGAATGAGTCATTGTTCGATTTTATAATACGGACCATTGTCCAGTTATTATGTCAGTTTATCTAAAATGGTTAAAAAGACAAAGATCTTTCGAAAATTTCAATGACATGTTTCAAACGGTTCACGGAAGAGAAACTAATAGAAAGCCTCACCGGCTGCTATTCTGGAGGCGAACAATGGGCGCCTGCCTCGAAAATTGCCACGGTTCGGCTTCGACATCCTTCTCGATATATGATAAAGTCCTTTAATTATTAGGAATTACGGCCTCAAACCTCAAAGAAGTCAGTGGTTCCTTTTTCCAACGACCCAATAAAGTGAGAGACAACTCAACTTCCAGCATTCAACTCAAAATCAACACTTATGGTAGTTATTTCACTTAAGAAACTTGGCGATGTTGCAATGAAAGACGCTGAACATAGAGTGAGCGAGGTGACATTCTCTTCCGGCCTCGTGGCGTGCACGGAAACAGGCAACGCCACGAGGGTCAACTAAGTTATGCTAACTTAGGTGGTAAATCACGATGATCAAACGCCAACGATCGATAATCCAAAGAAGGGTCCGTTCAGCCCAGAGATGGCGCCAGGTATACGAATAGTGGTCAGGTATGCGAAGGATAGCCAGCCGGCTAACGACTAATACTGACAGCCTGGATTGATTTCATCTTCCCGGTCGTTTCTGTGCACGGAAACCACATCCATGCACCTTGACCAGGATGCTCTTCAGGCCTCAACGATGTGGAAGCGAACGTCATGTGTTTGTGAGTGTGTGTGGTTTCTTTGAGCCCCCATGGCTCAGAGTTAAGCATGTGAACAGAAATAAATCAAAAGGTGTGAGTGTGATGAATCTTAGTAGCGGTCCTCCAGATACGGATCGTTGTTGACGGTCATCTGATTGTCAGAGAGCTCATGTGCTCCAATCAGCTGATTGACTGTGAGCAAACAGCCATAGTGATACCACGTCACACCACATATTGAAATACGTGAAAAACAATTGGCATGATCATGTCAATGTACTTAACGAAGCAGAACACTATTATATAGTTATGGGAAAGTATAAAGTTCTATGAACAGATTTTGAGATAATGGTATTTGCACTTTTGTATGAGGTAAAAGTTGTACTGTACAAAAAGTTGGCAAACTATTTGTCAACTGATAAATCTATAACGTATGTATAATTTTTCACGTTATTGGATCCATTTCTCGAAGCAACTGATGGTCACAGGGTTTTTGAATCATTCCAAAACTTTTTAAAAGTTTGTGGCATGTATAATATGTATTATATGTAATTGTGGCATTTATGTAATGTACTACATGAAATTTCTGAGTACCAACACATACATGGATTCCTTATTTAATCCCAGCAATGTAGGAGAAATTTCGCCAAACAATTATTAATTGATACCGAAGACAATTCTTTCAAGTGCCTGTATTGTTTGGGTGATTTTTCGGAAGAAAACGCCAAAATTTGCTTTGGAAAAATTCATGAGAATTGTCCTCCTTATGGCGACATAGACAGCAATGAGGAAAATAGGTTGAAATAATCCTTCCTAAGAAACCACCTACTCGACCAGAGTATTACTGAAAATTATGTAGATGATATATTTATAAAAAATAATAAAACAAAGGATGATTTGGAGGATCTAGGAAGCTGTAGAAGGTGTGCATCACCAAATGCACAGTTTTACGAGTAGTACAATCAGGTTTATTCAGACACTAACAGCAATCTCGATACAAACAGGCTCTAATAGCTAACCAGATAGCTATAAGAAACGGGACACGAGGTCCAGTGGAGAATATTCCGAAGGAGGATGCAACCGGTGACGGAGATGATCATTTTACGTAGAACGAGGTTGTAGTTAAGCCGGATGGCGATAATTGGGTGTGGTCTCACAATCGCTACGCTAAGAGACTGTAGGTTTTCGAGGGCGCTCTCTCCGAATTTGAAGTCAAAATTTCAAAAAACAAAATGGTGGATCCAATATACGGACGATTATTTCAAAAAATTATTGGATCTACTTAAAATGTGGTATCTATGGGTTTTCGAAGGCGATGATTACGCATCTTGAGTCAGAATTTAAAAAAGAAATAAAACACTTAGTGGATCCAATATAGTGGACGAAAATATTAATAAGTATTTTAAAAAATGATGTATTATACGTAAAATGAAACACTTTTGTCCAATTTTTATTACATTCTCATCAAATGAGAAGCTATTGGTTTTGATTTCATTTTTAATTATTATTAACACTGTAGTGTTTTTAATTAAAAATTGAAATAAAAAATACATTAAAAAGAAATCAACATTTTAATACCCTTGTGATAGGCTCTGATAACTTATTTTAAGTTTACTACGGAAAAAAGTGTTTCATTTTACGTAGATCATTTTTTAAATACTTTTTAATATTTTCGTCCTCGATATTGGATCCGCCATTTTGTTTTTTGAAAGGCTGATATCAGATTCGGAATCAGCACCCTCGTAAACCATATACAAGTGTATATGGTTTTGATGTGTTTTCCGACTTTTGGCCATGGAATCTGGTCGCCTGCATTACTGTACGTCCGAACACTCACTCTATTACTTGCGATTATTATATTATTTGTGAAAAGGAGCAAAATGGAGCACCCCAACCGTCAAGCATGCATCATAGTGAAAACATTGGTATTTGAAAATTTTTTATATCTTGCGGAACCAATGGAAATAATTGAATGAAAGAAGGTATTTTACAAAAGTACTAATTATTTTCTAACATCAATGTTGCAGAAATTTTATTCAAATTTTTGTAATCACTCAACATTTTTTTTAACTTCTATGTGTCTAAGGATGATAAGGAAAAAAGAATCATTAAGAAAAAATAACGGATCCATAACTATATTAAATGTTTGAACGAAGAACACATGCATAATTTTTAAAACATTTGTAACTTTGCATGTCTGCAACGGAGCAGTATTTTATTAATTAAACTATTATTTATGTGTAAGATACCCTAATTATCACTGATTACAATGTCCTGATTCTTTTGTACAAATTCGAAAGTTTGAAAATTAGACTTTCGGCCACGGAACCGGGTCGGCTGGCCCACTATGGAGCGGCGAGCGCTACGCGGTTCGCTGGCCGAAGCTCGCAGATATTCAACTATCTCCGGCCGGCCTCAGGCCCATCAGCCTATCGATATCTTAGTAGACTAAGTGCGGGCAGCCAGGGTTCAACGTAACCGCCGTGTTACAAGTTCCACATGCTCTGAGGGATTGAAACTACTTTAGGGAGTTCTTAGGGTTGTACGCAAGTATTTTCTGCCAAAAATAGCAGCTTTTGTACATTTGGACATATATTTTTTTTCGTTCTTCATTATATACGTTATCGTTAGGAACTTCAGATTCATCTGGAAATATAAAATTCATCAAAATCAGTCAAATTCCATTTTTTCTTACTCCAACAATAATTCATACATTTAATGTTAAACGTTTTAATGTGGTAGCGCAAGGCATCATAGGGTTTGGTTTTTCTTTTAGAGATTTTTCTTTTGTTTTTAAAGGAACAAGAATTTTCAAGATGCACTTGATTTTTTAATACTTTGTCATTTTTGACACACCCTATGGAATTATACTATCCGATTATCCTATCCGATCTATCTTATGTTACTGGTGCATGCTTTAAAAGCAACACTTACTTTTATACGACCTAGTAATATGATATACTGTTTGATTTAACTTATATGTCAACCTAACATTTGAGTTCGAATGTCTCAACAATACTTACTTTTTATTGATTAACTGTATCAGACACTTTTAATATCTTTTCTTCATTAGCTATAAATTATTGTTTATTATCATCTACAGATTCAACACAAAGATGGTACTGCTCATTTGCGTATTTGGTAATGCAATTTTAACGCTTTTGGTGCCAGTAGCAGCTGCAAATATCAAAGTTCTCTTAACTCTGCGATTTTTAACTGGACTCATGAGTGCTGCTAACCTCCCGGTGGTGAATGTGCTTCTCGGAAAATGGGTCGTGTACGAAGAGAAAAGTATGTGGGTGGGAATAATCTATGCAGGAACTTCTTTGGGAACTGTTATTTCAATCTTAACTTCCGGAATGATCATGCACAAATCCAGCTGGGAAACTGTTTATTACGTCCACGGAATTCTACCTCTAATTTGGTGTTTTGTCTTCTACTTTTTCTTTGCCGATTGTCCCGAAGATCAAAAGTTCATAAGCGAAGAAGAGAGAGAGTTATTGGTAACATCTTACGGTCACCGTACTCCGGGTTCTGTCAAAACGAAGGTTCCTTGGAAAGCTATTTTCACTTCTAAGCCCTTCTGGGCCCTAATCTGGACAAATACGCTTGGAAACTTCTGTTGGTACTTTTTACTCACCCAGATGCCGCTCTTCATGAATAAGATACTGAGATTCCCAATCGCATCTGTAAGTCTCTTAAATGTATATCATTCATTATTTCTTTTTTCACGTGGGAACGAATATAAGCGCTGTTTTTTTAAAAATACAATCACGGTTTTTTCTGTTTACAACATCTGATCGCGGTATCGATGTGTTATATCTTATACTCAATTTGTATTCGAGTAGAAATTTTCCAAGTGAGCCTACGATTTTTGATGTTGGAAGGAAAATTAAAACTAAATATTGGAAAATAATCTACTCATTAGTATAAGAGCAGGTATTGGAAATTTTTGAGAAAAATGTATTTGTTTATTTACAATGTGCGATTAAACATTTCTGGTACGTTTTATTAACGAATTATTATTTCGTAAACTATTTATGAAAAATCGATGAAAATTTCATAAAATTGTGAAAAATAAATTCATTTAACAATGAAATTCTGAAAAACGTACTATTTGTTATTGTTGCTGGTTTATAAAATTTTTTAAAAAAGAAATACCGATTTGACCCTTTTCTACACACGATATTAAAAATTTTTTTTAAGCAGTGAGAAGCATGAACGCTTAAGGTTCAGAAAACGTTTCAAATTTTTTGTGCTCGCTCTTTGGATTATAATGATAAATAATATTGTTTAGCACCGCAAACCGCGTACCGCAATAACCGCTCCACAGTGGGACAAGAATGGATTTTCGCGGACAAATTCAACTATAAAGGTCGTAATTTTTGGTCGATTTTAAAGTTAAAAATGGAAAATACAAGTAATAAACAATAGAAAAAAAATCAAATTTTTCAATGTATATATTATATTTTATCTTCGTGTAATCCAATAAAGTAGAACTGAATTCAATAGAAAATGATGCACAGATACAAATATCATAAGATTAAATTATTAAAGCAAATATTTCGTTATTATACACAAATTTTATAAAAAAATATAAATTTATGAAATTTTTATAGAATTAAATATTTTATCTTCATGAAAAATCATATTTAAACACTCCATAATTTATTTCACATTAAGAATGTTGTTAGGCATAAGCATTTCAATTGTTATTAACAAATTATATAAACAATTGCATTAAATACATTCGTGTGTTTTACAGAAAAAAATAATTTCTTTCACAAAGACTAGCTGCTGCGAATGACTGTAATATTATTAAAATTATATTAGACTCTCGAGGTAACACCCCTCGTGTTACCGCTTCTTAGAATTGGCGCTAATATATATAGTTGGTAAGGGGCTCCATGGAGCGGAGAGACGAGACGTCCTATAAAAGTTCCATAAATTTATATTTATTTATAAAATTTGTGTATAATAACGAAATATTTGCTTTAATCATTTAATCTTATGATATCTGTGCATCATTTTCTATTGGTTTCAGTTATACTTTATTGGATTACACAAAGATAAGATATAATATATTGAAAAATCTTATTTTTTTCAATTGTTTAATAACATAACAATTAACACAAAATGAAAATTGAAATTCAGCTTCGAGGGATCGATGCGGAATTTTTTGCAGGGTATTTTCCATTTTTAGTTTTAAAATCGATCAAAAAAATACGACCTCTATAGGTTACTATAATTTGTCCGCGAAAATCCATTTTTAGACCACTGTGGAGCGGTTACCGCGGCACGCGGCTCACGACGCTAAACAATATTATTTATCATTATAACCCAAATAATAGCTTGTTAATCAAACGAAACAGAAATTTCTAATCGCACATTTTAAATAAACAAATCCATTTTTCTCAAAAATTTTCAAAACCTGCTCTTACACTAATGAGTAGTTTATTTTCCAATACTTAGTTTTAATTTTCCTTCCAACATCACAAATCGTAGCTCACTTGGATTTCTACACTTTAACCAACAGACAAACATACGAATGTCCTAATTTTTCTATACCTATAGATTCTATTTCACTAGCCACACGATACGAGCCCTCTTGATATGAACGTCCACAATTATGCTTTTTCAATCCTATAGGGTGTCCATAAATATATTTCCAAAATGAATCTATTGATATTTTTAAACTACACTAGATATTTAATTGTGGTTTTTTCTATCATTTTATACATTGTTTGAGGTTTAAGGGGTTACACCACCCTGGCGCTCAGAAAAATAGGTATAAAAATAAACGTTTTCTTTAGCACAGTTATTAAATATATAAAATAATTGTTATATTACACATATACTTTTTTTTGAAACTACTCTTTTCAAACTGGTGTACACGATATCTTAAAATCTACTCAACCGATTTTTTTTAAATTCATAACACTTATTCTTTATCATACTAGCTATCGGGTGACGTCGGACTTTTTTGATTGGTTATCATGTTCATAAGTTATGAACTTTTTAAAATAAAAATTTCGATTAAAATGAGAGAGTTTTTGTTCAAATAGCTGTCATTTCTACAATAGTACATTGTGTTACGACTCAGCAAAACACGTCTTTGCCGACCGAAGCCGATGTTTGCAGTACGAGGCGTTCATGCGCGCGCCGAAGGCGCGCGCATAGCCTCGTACTGCAAACAGAGGCTGAGGTTGGCAAAGGTTTTCTGAGGAGTGACACACGGTATTTTATGCAAAGCCGGGTGGTTTTCGTACACCACTGGGTGTAAAAATATACTATTGGGGAAGGAGGTGTGGGGGGAGCGGGTCCAGGGCGGACCCGACTGAAAAAAAACCAACTAATAATTGTAATATGCCAGTAGAGTATTCTCGGAGCACGACGTCATTTGGTTATCAGATCGTAGGAATTGGATATGTAATACACAAACAAGTAACAATTGTTTATTTATTTCCCTCGTTTCTATGTGACGGTGTTTTTATAAATAATTTATAAAACAGGAAGATATATTATAAATTATATAACAATTTACTTATTTCGATAGTTATGAATGTGCACAACGCAATTGTTGAGAACCATTTTATCAGATTTCGAAGGCAGTGTAATTCTTTGAGATAAGGACCTTACAATAGATCGACTTTCGCGATAGAAATAAAAGAAAACTGCAATTACTGGATAAGTACTTGATCGAGTGACGAGTCACTGGCACGGTCCGCACTGCTACAATTCTACTAACATCAGTCACATATACCGCGCATGCGTCACATAAAAGAAAAGAGGGAGCACTGCGAGTAAAGCAGATTAGGCGCCGGTAAAAGAAATTTGCGGACAGTAAAGTATAGATTCCCGGCCTAGGACGGTAAAACCCCCCTCCCCAGCAAATGAATACTTTGCGTTTCACTAACGCATACGTAATGATACGAAAACCGTCCGGCTTTGCATAAAAGTAAATTTCGTGTTCTGATTAAGCATTATTTTTTACGTAAAAAACCCATTACTGAAACGAAGGAAAAGGTTGATAAATACTATGGGAATAATATTGAACGATAGGAGAGTGAAAGTGCGTGAAATGTCTGAGGCTGTGTAGACATCTCAACTGAGCGGGTACATCACATTTTGCATGAATATTTGGACATGAGAAAACTATCCGCGAGATGAGTGCCGTTTGGAACCGTGGACGAAACATAGATCCATCACAACACACCAGAGACTAAGGAACCATCGAAACAGTTTCTTCGGGTGAAAGTGCACCAAAGAAGGCCAAGGTGGGTCTGTTGGCCAACAAGGTCATGGCCACAATTTTTTGGGATGGACACGGTATCATTCACATCGATTACCTTCAGAAGGGTACACTAGATTCCCGTGGTATGTCCATTAGGGTGGTCCAAAAAATATCAAGTTTGGAATTTTCAAAATACTTTTGCACTTCTGTGTTCTTCTCGCCAAAAT
>JAUEJJ010025277.1:0-10980 GCA_032164275.1 Synergus coniferae
ATCTCAACTCGCGCGCGTTGATTCACGCTAATAATTGAATGCTCGTACCTTTTTAACGGTTTATTCAATTCAAAAAATAATTTTTAAAAAAACTTTAGTATACCCCTACGGTGTTTTGAAAACTATCCTTAAAATCAAAAATCTCAATTTTTCACAAAATAGATCTGAGCGTTTTATTCGCGTTTTTCTTTTAATAAAAATTATTTCTATTAGTCTAGTGGAATATTTATCAACTTTGGTTAATCAATTTTTAATTATTGAAAAAAATCCCACATGTTGAAATAATTTTTTTTCTCGAAAATACGCTTTTCTTTATGAAAATTATTAATATTGGTCTAATGGGATATTTTTCAACATCGATTAATTATAATAATTTTTAATTGTCTAAACAAATTCAATTACTTAAAATACATTTTTTCCAAAATTCTTCTTTTTTATCAAAAATGATTATTTTTGGTCAAGTGAAATCTTTGTAAACATCAGTTATATAATTTTTAATTATTTGAGGAAATTAAATTTGTTTAAAAAATGTATTTTTTTTTTCAAAAATTCGAAGAGCGTTCAGCTTATTATCTTTAAGTGATATAAATTTCATAAACGAAGAGGGCAGTATAAAATTTTATAAAGGTGGAAAGGCTTCCACTAATTTTATTTTAAGCCCCCAGATATACAATATGGTAAGAGCACAGAATTTTCTCGTTCGAAAACCAAGTCCCCTGAAGGCTTTAAAACAGATTATCGAATTTTAATTTTTAAAGGATATATCTGGATGTAAAATTTTCTTCCACATCTAATTTCCTTTTATAGACAAAAAGTTTTAGCTTTTTAAATTTTTAAATTAAGGTAAAAAAACTGACTGTTCTAAAAGAAATCCATTAGAATCCCTTTTGACTTTAACTAGTGCTCAGTTCGTCAGTTTTTCAAATTTTTAAATGAAATTTTTAGGTAATGTTCTCTCGGGAAACTAACTGTGTTTACAAAATTTCAATGAATCATCACTAATTTATAACGATATTTATTGATCAGAAAATGATGTTTCGAGCATTCAATTAGTTGAGATCTCCGGAGTCCCGACCGTCGCAGTCACATCGCTGTGCTGCGTTCGGTCCGGCCGCTACGATTCGCATTTTATTTGAGTTAATTAATTTATTGTTTAAGTCTATTACGTTAAATTAAAGCAATACTTTTCAAAAAACTTTTTTGTACTTTGATGAACATTCCTTTTGCTTAAAGTTTGGGCTTACTCAAAATTCCCTAGATAAACGAAGCGAGTGAAAATTTCCTAGCACTATTTTGATAACAAAAGCGATAAATGTTAGTCTTTTTTACAAAGACTAGGTAGAAGCGGCATTTCATATACATATGTAAGCTTTCTGACTGTTATTTTTTAAATTTCTATCTCTTTCTTTGATCAAGTTATTGTATTTAAAATTCAGCAATGATTTTTAATAGTGCTCAGTGTAGGCGTACGGGAAATCGCGTTTCATTGAATATTTTGGTTTGCCTCAGAATGCATTCTTCACCAGAATGGGCAGAATGGTAAGATATCGCAAAAAAAGATGTGTCTGTGTGCATCGCGTATGCATGAACGACTAGGATTTAGGTGGACGATTTCACAGAGGTAATGTAGGAACTGATCAATTTTGTTTCAAGTCTACACTATTGTCCACCTTATTTCCCGAAATGGGCCGCAGTGGCGCCACTATACTAATAATAGCTGGGCTTCCTCTGGGCAAGTTTACTCTCAGCTTCTCTCCGATAAAACCTTGTCTATTTTTCAGAAAGGAATGGCTGATGGAGAATATATTGCAGCCTTTCAACAAATAATAATGCCAATTGCGAACCAATTTAATCCGGATTTAATTTTGGTGTCCGCGGGCTTTGATGCTTGTGTTGGTGATCCTCTAGGAGGTAAAAGTTTATCACATTTTTCAATAAAAATGTGTGTCGCCGTTTTTTGTCGCTGTTATAACTTAAAGGCAATTTTAGACAAATTGATGAAAATTTATAGGGCCTTTTTGAACAACTAGTATCTCAAAACGTGCCCAAGAATTTTTCAAAATATTGAATTTTACAATTTTTGTGTACTTTTATCATTTTTGCAAAATTGATTTTTCAACTATAAGTTCTCAAAAAATTAAAATTCAAAGCTTATGTAAGTAAAAGAAAGATTCCTTGTGTTGAGACGAATCGATTGGCTTATAAAATTAATGCAATTAATTGAACATTAAGGAAGTTATAGTTATTTGTAATTTTCAAAAATTTTGTTTTCATCTATACTAAATACACTAAAATCCCGTGGTAAGTTCAATTTTGGTTGGTCAGAACATATGGCGATTGAATTGAAAGTCAGGGACGTATGTACCAGTGTTCCCAACATAAGAAATGCAGTAATCGGTTAGGGTACTCCCCACCATGCTAATACGGTACTGGACATACCACGGGAGTCTAGTATATTCTCAAAAATTATTTTAGATGTGAATTTTTTCTCAAAATGATTTTATTGGTGAAAAAAAAAACTATACATAGAGGTTTATGAAATGAAAGAACTTAACAACCGAAGTTTGTAAATTTGTTCATTACTTTGATAAGATCAATGGATTGTTATATGTATTTAGGAAACTACTATGAACAAATTTAATTATGATACTCTATAAGAAAGCTAAGTGTTCATGAAATAATTACAATGGATATCGTCGTGGTACTTAATTTTCATATACATATGTCGACTTTGTTTGGAGCGTAATTCGTTTGCAGGACTAACTCTCACGAGGAACGTTCAAAGAGAACTCAGTGGGCGAACGATATTAGAAATGTTTTTGGATCGTTTCAACAACGTTCCAAGAACGGTCCCTATGTTCGGTGTCAGAAAGACGTTTAGGGCATTGGACATAGGGAAGTTCTAAAAATGTTTCAAATAATATTATGTGCCCACTGGGAAAAGTCCTATTTTTCAAAACAATCTTCTAATTACATGGTATATAAGAAGGTATCTAAGATTTAAAATCTGAAACAATTAAAAATATTGCAAAATCAACTGTTTAAGAACTAAGACGTTCCACGTTAAAAGATTTGTTGACCCTGAAAAGGACCTATTTTTAGCCCTTAAAAGGGCAGTTTGTAAGATTTTAGATCATGCCACAAATGCATATTTCTGAGCTCATTAATGTCTCATCTTCCCAGTTGTGACAGAGTTCACCATTACATGCGGTCATTACCGGTATTGGTAATGACCAATCTTCCTCTTCTTTAGCTTCATCAGTTTCTTGATTAGGTTTCTGCTTTTCTGCTTGAATAGGAGTTGGTTCCTGAAAAACGACATTTTCCAATTTTAGATACGTATTCTTCAAAACTCAAGCTGAGTAGTTTATCTTCAGACGGAAGCGATACAACTGAGTAGCGAACATGAATGCGGCCTATATTTATCTATTTGGATATTGGGTGTGTCCGCCAATCAAACGCTTCAACCTGAGAACGGGACAATGATTGAATATTACCTGCCGCCCAATCAGCTTGGTTAAAGCGTTTGATTGTCGGAAGTATAATACCTAATACCCAAATAGATAAATATGGGCCGCATTCATGTTCGCTGCACAGTTGTATCGCTTCCGTCAGAAGATAAACTACTCAGTTTGAGTTTTGAAGAATACATATCTAAAATTTACGTGGAACAGTTAAAGTTCTTAAACAGTTGATTTGACAATATTTTCGATCAAAATTCAATGCTAATATAAGAAAGTAAAAGTTTTCTTGTGTCGTAAAATATCAATTAGTCTAATATTAATATACATTTTCTTAAAAAATATGAATGATACGAAATGTTTTACTCAAATAATTTCACAAGTTCTTTTGTCAAATAAGAGCATAGCTTGGTGTAATAAAATTAATAAAATAAAGTTTCAATAATAATAAAAAAACAATTGTTATCCAAAATTGATGCTCCTCTATGAGGAAGTATAGGAGCACTTTGCTTGCATTAAGAAAAGTGCTCATTAAATGAGCATAAAAGTTAATTTATTTACAGCTAATGTAACTTGTTAACGCTACCCTAAATTTAAATGTTAATTTTAATTTTAGGATGTAACGTTTCTCCAGAATTGTACGGACATTTAACTCATTGGTTGTCATCGTTAGCCAATGGTCGCATTATACTAATTCTTGAAGGAGGATATAATGTAAATTCAATTTCTTACGCAATGACTATGTGCAGTAAGGCACTTTTAGGTGATCCTTTAGTTATGTTGCAACCTCTTCAGACACCAGTTCCTAGTGCTATAATGTCTATAAAAAATGTCTTAAAAACTCAACAAAAGTACTGGCCCAATTTAAAGTTCAATAGCTCTTTACCAGTAGAGGACATATTATCGGAAGAAATGGTAGTACTGCAAAATGAGTTGGTCAATCTAAATATTTGTAATCAACATACTCATAATAATAAAAAGGAAGATTTCGTGGAAGAGAATAGTAGCATATCAAATCCAATAGACAAAATTGGAATGCACGACGTTATTCGTAAGTAATCTGCATATAATTGACTCCAATATATTTACTATAGGTTGATCTAAAAAAACCGACTTCGGAATGGAAGGTCTTGAAAATCCTTAAATTTCAAAATTTCTTGAAATTCTTCAAATTCATCTCGATATCGCATTATTTTGAAGTCTTTTCAGTTCACCCTGAATTACATATAATGTTTTAAAATAAGACCTCAAATAAACCACACTTATCAGAAAATGCTAAACTAAACACAAAAATTTCCATTTTAGAAATGCAGTTTCAAAGTAACGATAAATATCTTAATGATAATGAACCATTGAATGAAGAAAATCGAAATATGTGTAATGACGAGGCTGGAAATACTAATGAGGCCTCTGGTGGCTTTTATCCAGAACTAAATCACACAGATTTACACTCTTTTATTTCTGAACAACTGCAGGTAAGAACATTTTGTTGTAAAAATTTGTGCAATTCAAAAATTAAAGCTTTCACAGTTTACAGATTTTAAACTGTATAGATGTTCAAAGTTGAATAATTCCATACAGAAAATTTCAAATTTTTACAATTTTAAATTGAAATTTTTGTAATTGATAAGTTATGAACTAAATAAGCTAAGTGAGATTATTTATTAGATATAAATGATTTTTTTACAGAAACTAGGAGATGAAGAAGAAATGTTTGCCATTTTACCAAAGAAGAACTGTCCACACGTAACTACAGTGAAGGATATACCAGAGAGTGGAATTGATGTTTATTCAGCTTGTGAAATGTGTGGTGATAGTACTGAAAACTGGCTTTGTTTACAATGTTATTCTGTCCATTGTGCACGAAACGTCAATCAGCATGCATTAAAACATGAGAAACATGAACATCATTCAATCACGCTAAGCTTTAGCGACTTGTCCGTTTGGTGCTACAGTTGTGAATCTTATATCGATGATCCTGTAAGTAGATTAGTAGAATTAATAATTAGAAAATTTAATTTGCGCCTTTCCTGCTTTTATATATATTTTTATAATAAATTACTTTAAGCTGCTTTAAGTGAATTAAATTTAAATTAAATATATATTTTGCAGATTCTATACACAGCAAGAAATGCCGCTCATAGAAGTAAATTTGGTCAAGAATTACCATGGACTTATGACGATAAAAGATGAGCGAAAAAAGCGTTTTGTTTTTTTGCAAGTATTCTGAAATGTTATGTCTCATATTTAAAATTTTTTAATCTACACTTGCCCCTGGACAAGAGAGTAATGTGAAGACCCATTTCTTTCTAATATATTGAGATAAAAGTTATAGTAAAAGAGTTAATTATAATAACAGTTACAGTGAACATAGTTTCTTCGATCAACTCGGGTATTTATCTTTGATCGTCGTATAAATATATAAAGAATTTAGTGAATTTGATCACTAACATCCAATTTAATAGATATTATTTTGTCGTCTCAAAATATTATAGGTGATAAAGTCAACAACTGAACTTCTTTTGCTCTCAGGTTTAGAGGTATTGTAAGTTTACAACTATATTTAAGTCTATCTCACATTTCTATATTCGTACATTTAATTAACTGATAATAAAAATATAATGCTTGAACTATTCATAATTTCGTCTTGATCATTTAAAATACATGCAAAACCCGATTCTACTGATCCCATTGTGTCAATTTTCTAGAACCGCAATCAGCCGCAATAGGTTGAGGGGTACGAGGAGTAGGGACAGAGGGCGCCACGAGGTCGGCAGTTGTAGGGATCTACTGTATCTATATTTTCATATCAAGTTCCCATCTAGATGAATATATAACCTATGACCGTAGAGGGAAGATAGGTATAGAGGCGACAATGCAGCGGAAATCTTGTGGCACGTTTAAGGGTGCGAGACGTCAGGGGCAGGCTTAGTTATTCTGCCAACAGCGTGATGGCGCTGTTGCAATTTCAATTTTTAAGAGCGACCTCACGCTTTTATCAGAACGACTAAATCTAACTAAACCTAAGTTTTCGGATACAATTATTGTAGACTGTAAAAAAATTCGGAGATCTTTTGCCTGGATCTGGCAAGTTTTCAGGCTCTACCTTTTCACTTCTGAGGTCTATATGTCTGCTTAGTATTTAGAAATGTTTTATTTGTGCTATTTTATTATAGAGGTAGTAATAATATAAAAGAATAATTCAATCAGTATAAAAATTATTAGCAAGAAAAATAATTTTCTTTACATAATAAAAATGATTTTGTGCCAAAAAAAATGTCAATTTATACTGTAATGAACAACTTTGTCGCTGGAAGTTTTTCGTTGCTCAAAATTGGCTCGATTCAGTCCATCCCCTCTTTTCTTTAATACCCTTTTTTTCGCCTTTTCTCCCTTTTCCTCCTTAAATTTGAAAAATCCTCTTAAATCCATAAAATCGAGAATTTTGACCCAATTTTCCCCCTTCTTCACATAGTTTAGATTTCTTTTTCTAAGAATTATCGTTTTTAAAACGATAAATATAATTTTAAAATTATTAAAGTAAATTAAATTATTTATTAAATTTAGTAAGATTAATAATTAAAATTATTAAATATTAAAATGATTAATTAACAAAATTTTAAACGATAATTAAGACTCTGGATTCTATATAACCCTAGATAAAATTTTCCTGGCCGCTTGAGGTCTTTCGAGTTGGCCCCTGATGGCTTGAAATTAATTTTTCAAAAATTCAACTTTTAAATATATCACTTTGTAGGAAATTTCATGGCGCATCTTTTTCCTTGTGGCCAAAATTACCGTTTTTCTAAAAAATATAAAAAACTGGATTTTTTAGAAAACAAAATTTATATTTTCTCTTCAACTATGTCCGAAAGACAAAGTTCTTAATATTTTTAGATGAAAATTTAGGAACTTAACCCTCTAACTGTTCCAAAGATCATGCGCAATAGAAAATTTATTGGGTTTGTTAAATAAAAAAGCTTGAAATTTTGTAGTCAAGCAATATGTCACGCTTTTTGAATGTGCATACTTTTTTAACGATTCATTCTATTGAAGTAATACTTTTCAGAAAACGTCATTATATCCTAATAAACATTTCTCTCATCTTTAGAACAGTTTGAGGGATACGTTCCTAACTTTTCATTTAAAAATATTAAAAAATTTGTCTTTCGAAGCGAGTTAAAGAGAAAATATTTAGTAAATTTTGTTTACTGAAAAATCCAGTTTTTCCAGTTTTTTTTTTATTTTTTAGAGAAACTGTAAAAGATACAACTTTTTAGCCAGAAGGAAACAGATGCGCCATGAAATTTACTACAAAGTGATGTATTTAAAAGTTGAATTTTCAAAAAATGAATTTCAAGCCATCAGGGGCCAACTCGAAAGGTCTCAAGCGGCCAGGCAAATTTTATGCGGGGTTATAGAATCTGGAGTCTCAATTATTCAAAAATCATATCATTTATAACATTTTAATGTCCCGGAGCCCTGAATAATACTGAATGATAAAGAAAACAAAATTTTTCTTCGAATTCAAGATGCAGATTTAGATCATTTGTTTATGTAATTTGTTAATAACAATTTCAGTTAACAATTCGAAGGTATAATTTTTACCTATAATATCCTTCTGTACCCTTATTAGTATCGTGTGATTCAAACAAAAATTTTTTTAGCGAAAAATGTAAATTTTGAAGATATATTTAGGTATTTTGTTTATGACAATTATAAAAGTAGACTTTTTTCCAATTCCTCCTATTATTATATTATACTGCCTATTAATTCCTTTTGTCTTTAACGAGAAAAGATTTAGTACTGATAAAAAAGAAAAAGCAACATATTTGTTTACGGAATTTGTTTACAACAAAAGTTATGTGAATTAAACAAATTATTTACATTTGGTGAATATTTATTGAATATTTATTATGAAGATTTATCATTTACTTATTTAGAAGATTGTCCTTCTAGAGAATAAATTAAAAATGTATTGTATAACATATTTATAAAATTATTTTTAAAAATCTTTAAAAAATCTTTGCTCGAGGCTAGAAACGTAGAGACTCCCTTCACGCTCGAACTTCAAAATGATCGGCAAATACACTCAACGGACTGTAACTGACCAGTCGTAAAAGGAATAGGAACTTTCGATCGTTTACAATTTTATTCATGTAGCGTAGCGGGAACCGACTACCGATGCTAGTGGGTATCTTTTGGATACACACGCACACCTTTACCCCTTGACACTAACGCAGACAAGCATATAATCTATATCCGTGAGATGCTACTAAAATGGAACAGCGCCACCACGCTGTTGGCAACACAACTAAACCCATCCCTTGACGTTTCGCTCACCGCGCCGATATTTTAAGCTTGGGGGGCATGGATTGAATCATGCATTTTGGCCTGTATACCTATCTTCCCTCTACGCTATGACTGATTCTCGTAGTCACCCCCACCATTGTCACGAATCGGCGCCATGCTCTCGTCGGCGTCCTCCCTCGACGTGGGTCTTATCCTCTCTCGATTCAGAAATCAGCGAGGTCACAGAAAATTTTGTAGTTGAAGAAGAAATGCCAAATTTTGGATCAAATAATAAAGAATTCAAATTCGAAATAGTTAGAAAGGCAGAATAAATTTAAATTGAGAGACTTTAGAAATAAGTTAATTATAAGAATAAATGCTGCGTTTCCATTATTTTATGTTTAAAATAACGAATATTTCGAATTAGTTTATGGGATTTCCCCATGCTATGTACGAACGAAACTTTAGTATGGGAATTTCCCATGGATTATCCTCGAGAAAAGTAGAAAATACATTTAGACTAAGAGAGATATTTTTGGTTTATGAGACTATTAAAAGCTTAAAATGTTTTCCGTTTCCGAACTCGAAGTTCAGAAATAATAAAATATTGAAATCCAGATTTAATAGACTGTAAGGAAAATAATCCTCAGAACTAAATGAATTGGGCGCACACCCCCTATACCTAATGGTTCCAGCTTAGGACACTAGTATCATAAAAGTGTGGGCCAGTACAACCCTGAATATCTCTCAACATTTTATTATCTATGTATCTATGTATTCTATGTACTTCGAAATTCTACTCCACCCTTCTATAAGTCTCGGACAGCATTGCGAATCCTCTAGGTAGACAGATTTAACTTGGCTCTTGACTTGGGAAGATCGTTCTTGACGAAGCTCATTTCTCTAGCTAAAGACTTTAGATTTTTCGCTTGACATCAACTAAGTACTTTAATAAATAGCTCTTTGAATCCTATTCGTGTGTTATTTATTCAAATAACTTCCGCGCTTATCCTCATAAGCCGATCGGTAGATGAATTCGCTAAATTCAAATAATTTAAACTGATCTCGCCTTTTTTAAATTAGTTCTAACTCAAATCATAGACGGCCCTGCATGAGATCGGGTCGTCACACTACACAGTACCGTAGCCACAAGTAAGTCCTAAGTGGACAATTTCGTTAGTTCGTTTTCAGTGTTTCATGCGACTGACTACTCATCTATATGCTTTTTATCTCACTCTTTCGTTCTCTCTCTCTCTTTCTCGCTTCTTCCTTTCGTTCAATTTCAAATCTAAACTCTTACTTTCAGGATTTATAATATTCATTGCTATCAGAAGTTTCGCGAACTGGGACAAGTTCCAATCAAAATGGCGTTTTATTAGTCGCAAAAATTGTGTTCCATCCGCCATCCAGATATTATATATATGAGGGCGTCCATATGAAAAAGGCCCCTATTGTCGGTTTTAGTTTAGGAGATATTCGCGTTTTTTCAGTTTAGGGTCGAAATTGACCATTTTGGGATTTGTGTGGGTGATGATACTGTGACTCATACTGAATCTATTGGCATCATATTCATATCTCAAATGCAACCGGAAGTGGGTATACTTTCTTTTTCAATAAAAAAAAAAAAAAAAAGAAAAGGGCCCTTATTATTGTCGGTCGTCATAAAAAGTGCAACATTCTATTATTTAGCTTGTATTTTGGGCTGTTTTACCCTTGAAAAACATCAGTTAATGGGTTTTGAAACAATTTGGGTGCCAATTTCAGTAAATAAATTTTATAAATAAAAATAAATATATGTATAAAAATTAAAAAAAAAAAAATTTTCAAACGTTTTTTCTCAATTTTCAACTTTAAAAGGTCATACATTTTTCATTGTAAAAAAGTCGTATTTTTTAAAAATATTCAAAAGTTTGTAATACGATTTCTGTCATTATAAAAACAATGTTATAATTGTTATTATGTGCTATAATAATATCAATGCTGCAAGTTTTTAACGTTTGTGATGCTATTGTTTAATTTAATTAAAAACTTATTTAACTTGTAACGACAAGTTACACACGTGTGCGTCAACCACGCACACTTTCCTCAGGCTCTCGTCTTCGAGAATCGAGCCTAGCAAGCCTACCGAGCCCCTACTCCCACCGTGCCCTTACCGCCAGCGTACCGTCAGCCATCTTGAAGGCACGTTTTACAAAACGAGGGGATCGAGGCTCAAACGTCAGTTGAG
>JAUEJJ010025294.1:0-10976 GCA_032164275.1 Synergus coniferae
GTACCCGAACTAGAATTGCTGGATTGTGGATTGATTGGTAGAAGTAAGAGAAAGGTTCATTTTTCGTTAGAAAAAGTCAAATACACCAAATTTTTAGAGAATCACTCTTTATTACACGTCATAACACTTGCAGTATTTCACATAACGTGAAATCATTAGATCCGAAAAGAAAATAGGAAACCTAACCGAAAAGGAACTACCGGTTCCTTGATTAGAACACGATCGTCTATACAGGTCCCGAAACTCCCGGGAGTGGGGGTACCACGGTTCATGAGACGACCTGTGATGTTGCAAAATGCCACGAGGGGCGTCGTTGTTGAGTAGTGGAATGCGCGGAAAATTCAAACGAATTCAAGAATCAGTTCTCAAATTAAGAAAACTATTAGTACTATTAGTACTGGACAATTCAAGGGCATTTTCAACAACAAAAAAAACAATAATTTACGTTAGCGGGCATATCGCGCGTTAGGTTAAGAACACGTGTACCTGCGTGACCTGCGTGTACGAAACGGAAGAACAGCTATACATACTACTCAATCGCAGCGCTTTCCGGCTCAGCGGCAATCAGGAGAAACAAGAGGGCTTCAGTAATGATGATACCCCCACTCCCGGGAGTTTCGGGACCTGTATATACGACCGTGGATTAGAATTACGGAAAAAGCCACGTACAGTAGAAAAGGCCGCGCGACACAGACAGGGCACCGAGCCGTGGTAGAGCGAGACCGAACTCCCCTCTCTCCCCGCTCCTAGCTACTCGATCCAACAGGTGAGGAGAGAAGAAAGCCAGAGACGCACACAACTCGACAGCCCTCACGACCGCGGTAGAAATTGGAATGCCCGAATCCTAAACACCCACGGTAAACTAAAATGGAGAATGGTATTCGACTTCAGAAAACTCAACGAAAAAGCAGTTGGAGATTCATACCCTCTCCCTAACATACACGAAATATTAGATCAATTAGGAAACGCTCGATATTTTTCCCTTTTCGATTTAGCAACATGATTTCACTACATTCTAATGGATCCAGAATATTCACATAAAACAGCATTTTCAACTCCATACGGACATTACGAATTCGATAGGATGCCCTTCAGATTAAAAAATGCGCCCGCGACTTTTTAGCGTTTAATGGACGTAGTATTAACAGGATTACAAGGCACCGAACTTTTTGTAAATTTAGATGACAGTGTCATCTAGGCGGACACGTTAGAGGAACACGGTAAAAAATTCGAAGAATTAATGAATCGACTACGAAACGCAAATTTACATTTACAACCCGACAAATGCGAATTTCTTAAGCACGAAGTTGCTTACTTAGGACACATAATAGATAGTCACGGTGTTCGACCATACCCGAAGAAAATAATGGCAGTCAACGATTTTCCAATTCTCAAAAACGAGAAAAACATCAAGCAATTTTTAGGACTCGCAGACTACTACAGGAGATTTATCGAAGGATTCTCAAAAATAGGATCTCCATTAACTCGATTATTAAAGAAAGATACCTCCTTTATTTTGACTGACAAAGAACAGTTAGCATTCGAAACTCCTAAACCAAAATTATGCGAAGAACCTCTTCTTCAACGACCTGATTTCACTAAACCTTTCATACTTACTACAGATGCCTCAGGATACGCAATCGGTGGCATTCTCTCACAAGGTAAAATAGGACAAGATAAGCCAATAGTTTATACTTTTTGCGCATTAAACGATTGCGAGAAAAAGTACGACACATATGAAAAAGAAGCCCTAGCCGTTGTTGATTCAGTATAACATTTCCGACATTATCTGTACGGATGAAAATTTACTCTGGTCATAGACAATAAACCACAAATATGGTTCCAAAATACAAAAGACCCGTGTTCACGAGTAACACGTTGGCGACTAAACTTAGCGGAATACGAATATGATATTGTCCATAAGGCCGGTAAAACCAATGTAAATGCCGACGCCTTATCACGTAATCCTATTAAAGAAAATAAGAATGAAAAAGAAACAAATCTTTCAAAAGAAATATTTACCTCAAGCGCCCTTCCTACAAAAATTAGGAAGCAGCAACAAAAGGAAACAAGTATTAAGAAAAATGGTGAGCTTAAACTTACAGTAGCCACCAATCAAATTTCAGAAAACGAGGATGATTTACCCACAAGTGAAGAATCGAATTCAGATGGCGAATCCGAACCTTCAGAAGCCATAATCTCAAAATATGGGAAGAAAAATACACCAATAAAGAACTCAAAAGTTAACGCAATACAAACTAGGAGCCACAGTGCATAAGAGAAAGAGAGGCAGGCCCAAGAAAATTATAACGCATAATTCAATAATAAAGAAGAAAACAAACCCTAAGACAAAAGGCAAGAAGAAAAATGAAATTCCAAACGAAAAAGAAGAATTAATCGACTCCGATTCTGAATTTAACAGAAACATTTTACTGGACGACGATCCAGAACAAGATTATTTTTCAGATGATTCAGACCTTTTTGACGAGAATTTCCAAAAGGGCAAAAATTTTCAAGAAACTAAAACACAAAACAATTCCGAAGATTCAGACGAAGAAATCTTCCATGACATAGATGATACAATCATCCCCAATAATAACCATGAAGTAGAAAAACCGATTTCTGAAAACATTAAAAATTAGGCACCAACAGAACCGCCCTCTGCGGAAACTGACCTGCCGGCTGGAAACCTTACAACGACTCGCAATATAATCGAATGCAGAGATCAACTCATAATGAGAAAGGACAACTACGCTTGCTTCACTAACATTAATGGAGAACCTAGAGACAACGGATCCAAAAGTTTATTTAAACGAAATGAACTATCGAAATTCACAAACTTATCCACAGGACATGCAAAAGAATTTCGTCGCGGACAACAATACCATTTTGCCTTACCTATCGAATTTGAAGCTAAAGAAAGTTTATTCCAAACATTAAATAATATTAAATTAACAATCAACTCTTTACATTCAAAGGCACAACATTTAAAAATACGAACAATTAGCGTAGCAAAAACATCCCAAGTAAATAATATTCAATGGAAGGAGATTTTAACTATTTACAGTAACGTTTTTGCAGACACATCAATAAAAATAATATTATGCAATGGAATAACTTAATTTGCAACTAAAGAATAGCAATCTAAATTAATAAAAGAAGCTCATTCTTCAGCAGTAGGAGGTCATAAAGGAGTAACTAAAACTTACAATAGAATTCGCAAAAATTATTACTGGCCAAATATGAAACTTGATATACAAAGATACATTCAAACTTGTCTAAAATTCCAAGTAAAGAAACCCGTTAGAGTAAAAACCAAGGAACCTATTGTGACCAGCTTAATTTAATATTAAATTAAACTTCCTATCTGGGCAAGAGACACAATTTTATTTGAAAACCTGGGCTTGAGCTAACAAGTGAAGAGAACATTTAATGTTATCACTGGTGTTTGTAGTAAATACGACACTTAAGTCCTCGTTTTGGACTTGCTTGAATTACGTATTCCGCGGGTTGGGCGCGCACTATTGAGGCATCACTTTGCACTACACTATGATAGCTCACTACTAACTCACTCACACTTGTTCCTTTTTTTCTTGAGATGTCTCCGTAGGTTGAGTCGATTCCTTCGCATTCTTGGCGTGACATCCATCGGAGAGCTGCAAAAATAATTGAGAAACAAAAGGCAGGTGTGTGTGCGTGAGAGAGAGAGAGAGAGAGAGAGAGAGAGAGAGAGAGAGAGAGAGATGTCTGGCGAACGCACTGTTAGGTGGTCAACCAGTCCCTTATCCCTTGAGTGTGTGTTGAGAGTGGGATGGGTCTCCCGGCGAACGTATCTGAGAAGCGTACTCAGTAGGTCCACCGGTAAATACCCATTTGTGTTATGTGTGGTGTGAGACAAGTTTATTCCTACGACCATGCATGATAGAAGAATGTTTTTCCCGTTGTCCCCCCCAAAGCACTATATTCCGTTGCGATACGCAGAGGTGGTTATAAATAACCTGCTGCTCTTCACTCGAAGGTATTCCTAAGAACATTGGGTTCCTTAGTTCTTTGCTGACCGGGAATGTAGAGGTCATGGGATGTCCATTGATGGTATAATCGAGGTCTATCTCTCCAATTATAACCATCTTTACTCCATCTATGGCGAGATTTGCGTGATCTTGGAACCTTCTCACCTTGGGCAACTCCTGTTCAGACAAGAATCGGTGATGTTCGAAATTATCAGAAGCCGCAGTGTCATAAAGGGCCTCAATATCGTAACCTTTGTATTGCACGAGAGCACATGATAACTTGCGGTCGGTCCTCGATGCAATGTTGAGTCTAGCTGGAGGTTTGGTGGAAGAATCTGGGCCGCCAGGTTTGCGCCCGTTTTCTCGCTGAGTGTTTCCGCTGGTACCTTCATCTGTACTGTGATTCTTCACTGGGCAATCCCTGTTGAAGTGGAAGCCCGGGCAATGCCAACATCGAGGCAGTTTAGGGGTGCTGCTCTTTTCTTAAGTAGCTGGACGAGGTTCTGATTTTCTAGACATCATCCTCTGGATGTCTACTTCATCTGATTCTGAGTGCATCGAGCATATCAGCAAATCGGTGAAGGCTCGGGGTGATGCAGCTCGGATGCCTTACCTCAGGGTTGGACATAGTAATTCCAAGAAGGCATGGACCATCGTGTCCTCGGGTTCCTGACAATGCAGGCGTTGATGTAGCTTGTAGTAAAGCCAGTAGATTTCCTAGAGGGTTAAAGGCCATTTGTGGATATCCATGCTGAGGGTTCATCCTTGGACCATGTGGGTTTGGTTGACCTTGTTCTCCTAGGTGTTGACCGTAATGGTCAACACCTAGGATTGGGTGATCGTCGTGCCTCCCCCTGCTGTTCTCCAGGTTCTCGAGCCACTTCGTCGATGGTCTTCTTCATAAGACCATAAAAGATGTCACCAGGATGTAGATCAGTGTCGGTACTGATCACTGCGGTTAATGAGCGCGGAAGATTAATCTGATTTTCGAGCCGACGTGGATTTGCTGGCTCCTTGTAATCGATTGTGTGCCGAGCGAGCATGCTACCCATCTTTATAGACTCTGCGGAGGAAATGTATAAATCTTATACGCTCATTTTTTCTTTCCTATCACGTTTTTATCATAAAAATTACCATTACTAATATATTTCTTACAATGTTTTAGGCAAAAACTGAGCCCAGCAACATTGCACGAGGAAGCATTTTGTTTGTAATAATAAAAATTAAAAAATTATTTATTTAGGAACACCAGACATGACCAAGGTTCACATAACTGTCATAGTCATCATGTTAAGCATATTTTTTTCATTCACTTAAGGGCGGAGTCTGGTTTAGGAGCCGAAAAAAAGCGTTTTTTCAGCGATGGTTTTAAAAGGAAAGGAAATGATTGCGGTAAACAAAATTTTGAAAACATAATTTACCATATTTTAGCTTTAAAAAACAATTTTTTTATTTAAAAAAAATTACAATTTCGTCATTTTATGACCATTTTTCCGGAGCGCACTTTTTAATCGGTGGGGGTGATGGAGGTCGTGCGCTGTGTTTTAAATAGTCGAGACAAACATTTTTGAAATTTTTATAAATTTCTTTTCTACATGAACTAAGAAAATAGCGAAGAAGTTGACAAATTCCAAATTTTTTCGAAGTTTGAAACAAAAATTCACTTTTAAAATAAATTATTTTAAGTTGAAAAAAAATAGTTTAAATAATACTTTTGTCAAACATATTTAGTTCAAATAGAAGATAATTTAATACTGAAGCTAGATCACTTTGAATTTTTTCGCTTGGAAGTATATTCTTTTTGCTATCGCTCCCACCGTTTTCTAAAAATCGTAAAAATGAAAACTCGAGAAAACGCGCTTTAAATTTTTCGGCCAAAAAAAATATAAGTTTTTGGATACTTACAGTAATTAGAGGTTAATTAGCTATCCCTGGGTCATACATCAGTCCTTCCTCTTCTTCAAAAAACTCGTTTTGGCTGAGGGTTTCCAATCTTCGGGCTGTACGAGCTTCCTTGATAGAAAGTGATGCGCGCCGGTTCTCCAGTTTTATGCGCTCATCATCGACGACGTCAGCAAAATTTTTGCACTGTTGCCCAATGATGATATTGAGGAGCTGCATGGTGGAAAGGACAGCAGAGTAGCCCTCGTTAAAAATGCCTGCAGCCAAGTATGCTGCAATTTTGACGATTTTATAGCCGGAATTCAAATGTTTCGGACTTAGGCGCCAGACTGTCGAATTGAACGATTCGTTGGAATTTTGAGTGTGGCTGCCTTAGCACCGCGTCATTGAATTGTCATTAGAGAGCTCTTCATAAGTTGGACGAATGTGCTTCTCCACGGTTTCACTGATTAATCTCGCCGGATGTTTGTAAGATGCAAGATTATTCGCCGCTTGAGCCTTGCGCCATTTGCACCAACTCTCTGCGCCTTCTGGACAATTTTCATGCACTCAATAGGAACTTCAAATAATGGTTTTCAGGTATATACGAGTATAGTCGAACAATAGAATACATCGAGGGAAGGAGCGCACGTGCTGGGGTTTGCCCGAGCATCGCACCTGCTCGATGCTCGGCCTCTAAAACTGCTCTGGCTTCGGAAATATGTCCAATTGGACTCTGAAATTTTGAAGACATATTCTTGGATAGTTTTAGAATAGATTTAAGACAAAAAAAAATCGATTTTTTTCGGCTCCTAAACCAGACTCCTCCCTTAAATGCAGCAAGTTGTATTTCATGCAAATTCCTTTTCACATATTTAAAGTATTTATTTCGAATCTATAGGCAAAATCGCTTTTTTCTCTGACAAATACCAACTATTTTCTAACACTGAACTTCAATAATTTCAATGAAATCCTCATTCAAAAAACTATCACTATATTCTACACGATACAGCTTGACACAAAGAAGAGCAAATGCAATCACCCCAAACTCTTCAGTAGGAACATTTCCAATTTCATCATAAATTTTTTTTCCACACCTTCTTCTTATTCTTATCTTAACAAGACAAACTACGAACTACATTTTTTTTTCTCTTTCGCATCATTCCCATCTCTTTTCTCTAAAAGATGCATCTCCAACTAAAACACATTGCTCACACATATCAGCATATGCAAAAAAAAAAATTTTAAATAATAATAATAAAAACACCTATTATACAGACTAATTGCTAAGAAAAACAAAACAATCCAGTGAACAGATCCCTCCTAACAAATGTGTAACGTGCAAAGATCATCAATGCCAATAACAAACATTTGTAAACCTTATATCAACAGGATATTTACTGTTTATAGAAAAATGTTGTCTGATGAACTTGTTTCTAAAATAACAAAAAAAACTAATATTGGGGCTGGTATACCGAATCTCTGTAACGTCCTGAACGAACAAATATTAAACTTAAATATCTCTACTTCTAAGACATGATCGGAATGAACCTAGATATAGTTAAAAACGTACGTCCTAAATTTAGATCCTCCAATGTATTCCAAAATACAACAACGCACATCCTAATTTTAAGTCTTTTAAACGTATTATAAAAGTATGAAAAGTATGAGTGTCAAAGACGCATGTTTTAATTTTAAGTGATTTACAAATATTGTCAACGCATAATAGAACTTTATGCAATAAGTGCTGAAAACTAAGAAATGGTGCAAACGCTCATGAGTCACCATTTCTTGGTGAAGCATGAGTTGTATACACTATTTTTTATCAGGAGTGTATATAAAAGTCGATTTGAGATAGCAGGGAAAACAAAAATCATATACAGTATGGGGCCCAGGGGCGAAGCCCCTGTGGGGGGTTTGGGGGGCGAAGCCCCCCGAAATGAAAAAAAAACGACTTGTAAGGTCTTCTGAAAATTAAAATTAAACAATTACTTTGCTCGTATTTTAACAAATAAGACAAATAACTTGTTAGAATAATTATTTTTTTTATTCAAAATTTGTAATTTAACATCTATTAGAAACTTTAATTCTTCTTATAATATACTTACAGAATTACTTTTTTTTTATGAAAAATTTGCAATTTAACATGTTTTAGAAACTATAAAATAACTCTTCTTATACTATACTTATACAGAATGAATATTTTTTTATGCAAAATTTACAATTTAACATGTTTTTGAAACTATAAATTAACTCTTCTTATACTATACTTACAGAATAATTATTTTTTTATCCAAAATTTTGCAATTTAACACGTTTTATAAACTAACTCTCCTTATAATATACTTAGAGATATATCTATATTCTGTATACAGAAGAACCAGAAATGTACGATTCACTTTAATCCAGTGAAAAACGTTAATCCAGTACAATTGTGTAAATGAAAGATATTCGTAACATTTTTTGATGTAGATGCTTCTAGTTCGAAATTCTCTTGATTCGAAATCGATTTCGATGCTTCTGACGTTGATGCTGGTGAATCAAAATCTTTTCCCTTTCCACTTTTATTTCGCTAGTCAAATGCACCGATTCAGTTATTTTTTTATTAATTTTCTGTTTACTGTTTAAGGAATTTTCAATATAACCTTCAGCAACTTTGTCCGACTTCCTCCCACCGCACCGTGTCGTTTTATGGTGGTTATATATCAGCTCCTGCATCCGCAAGAAGAGTTGCCGAAGTACGTCGGAAACTATGTCCTGTGTAGGAAGTAGGATCTGGCAATTTCAAATAACAAGTAATTTTTTTGGCATATCACCTATTTTATTCACTCCAATATTTTGTTGCGTGCATTTTCCATTGCGATAATTAAAAAAAAATCGATTTGAGGTTACATTCTTTGGTCTCAAAGCTTGGTATTTTTCGACAAACTTCATAAATTCATTTTCAACTACGAATGACCTTGGTTTATTTGTTTTCGTATCTGGAATATGAATTTGTAGCAAGCGTACTCCTTTACTTGTAACCAATGTCTCGACCCTGTCTACAGTAAGATCAGTGAATTCGTGTCTTCTAAGTCCTCCAGTCATTCCAAGAAGGCACACGACCTGCAAAACAATACATAATAATTATCTATAATTATGCATCATTTAACATTTTCGACTAGTTCATTTTTTCTTAAATTCAGTGTAGCGGTTTCATTGACTCAGATAATCATTTTTGGCAATATAACCTCAAAATACCACTTCTACGTCCCAGTCGCGAAAGAGGACAGTTTTTAGAATTTGTAAACGGAGTTTCAAGAATCGGAAAAATGCTACACAGAGTAAAACACCAAATAAAGAAAACGGATAACCAAAAGAATGTCTTAGTCCTACGAAATAAGTGTAAACCAACGTGATACCTCATTATATTTCTTATAATCTTCATTTCTATTCAAACGATTTGTTATAACCTCTACCGAAGCATCGACCATGGTGGCTCTCAATTTTCACCACCATGCTTGATCTGGGGGCGGAGGTGTCATGTCAACGTGGCTATCGCATAATTATTAAATATTAATTATTAATTAATTATTAATTAACGCATTAATCATTTCACAACAATGCTGTAATCACCACAGAATTCATTTAGCATCATCTCTTAATTGTAAACATTATCAATAAATTGTGTATTAAATTAGATCAATTCATACTTCTGTAATTGACCCTTATGATTTGAGCCAATAATAACAAACTGCAAAGACAACGACCTTTATACCTGAACGCCTACATCTCGAAAGCACACTACAACTACATATGTGCTAGGCACACCCATAAGAAACCCATACAATCTCAGCAAAGAACGTCCGTGAGACAGCCAAACTCGCTACTTGCACTAATACTACCGTGGCTAAACTGAGGACAGGACCCAAGTTCCATATAAACAGGAGGTCTGATTAACCAGTCTTGGAAACAACCCGGTTCGATCGTGTCACTAGCATTAGAAAACCGGTCTTGGAAAAGCCCGGCTCTAGTGAATTATCAGTTTAGAACACCCAACGTGAAGTTTTATAAGTCGGTTCAACAGTTTACCTAATCGCCAGTGTTAAATCTTAGAAACTGGTTGAACGGATAATTAGTCCAGAACAATTGACGTGAAGAGTGACAAGTAATCAGAAAATTCATGGAGGGAGCCTAACAAATTGACAGTGCAGTTCAACTGGAATTAACTAGTGCATCTGTTTGGAAAGAGCAACAAGGAAAGCAAGGATTATATCGACAGCTACAACTAAGTAATTCGTGGTAAGCTACTCAAATCAACATATCATCTAAGGAACTATGGTCCAGAACTTAAAAATAAATTCTGTAAAATCAATTTGCATTCTATTCTCTTAGCTTGTCCTCGTTCCCAGTTTTACATTAAATTGTAAACTAAAACGAGGGATTAGAATAGTAGATATGGAGTCTGTTACCAAATAGGACGTTTAGCAATAATCGACAGGTAGGACGTAACAGTTAAATAAAAAAGTTCTGAATTTTTTAGTCAAGCAGTATCAAAATAATGTTAAACAATTTTCAAACGCTTCGTTTACAGGTGCGCATTGGTAATGTGGGAAATCGGGAAAAATCTCGATGGGCCGGTCGTTATGTGGACCGGTACGATGAAAAAAAAGAAGAATAAGGAAAATGAGAAGTAATTTAAAAAACTTAATCTGCACATACCAAAACATCCTGTTTCTGTTCTTAAATTATGTTTTAAGGGGCAGTTTCCAGTTTTATTTAATAAGGAGGGAGTTTTAAGAGAGGGCGGTCGAGTGTATGTTTTCCGGGCCGCTTTTTGATCCCAGGCCGGCCCTGAATCGTGTATCGAGGGAATTTTGAGTAACCCCCAATTTCCAGCGAGAGAAATGTTTATTAGGATATTAAAAAGTTTCCTGAGAAGTATTCCTTCAATACAACGAATCGTTAAAAGAACTTGAACATTGAAACAGCGCGTCACACAGAGACTGACCGCGAGAGAGGTGATTGCCCGTGTAAAAATTTTTCGACTCGAGACCGACTTGAGTCAAGACATGTTCAAGACAAACCAAACCCAGCCAAAAAAAA
>JAUEJJ010025315.1:0-10962 GCA_032164275.1 Synergus coniferae
AAATGCCTAATCTAGTCAATCTGTTGACAAATGTCAAAGTTATTCAATGTTTCCATACCGACATAAAAGATGGCGCATCCTGTATGAGATTTGAAAACAAGTACAGAAAGAGCAAACAAATTTCTCGTGCCGCTATTTGTCGAGTAAATGCATGTAGGACCACAGCTCTCCGGCACCAACTTATTTTAAATTACAGATTTATGTCAACAAATTCGACATATCCTATATACATGTCTGGTCCGATTAAATCAGTTCCAATATACACATTGCCAAATATATAATTATTTTTTGAGTTACTTCCAGATTATTTATCAAATAGTAAAGTTTCCTTCACAAATTGGATTCAACATATGGGGAAAACTATAACAAAAGACAGTGTAATAGTCACTTTTTCAGAGCTCGGGCCTGACTTTTATATATCCTATTTAATCATTTTGGTCGGAGAAGACAATTTTCTCATAGTTTCGAAACAAATGACTGATGTTTATTTGAATAAACACGTCAGGGCTTATAGAGTGAACAGCACTGAAAGTTTTCACTGGAATATTAAAAAAAAAGCCGATATAGAGAATGCAGTTGTTTTATATACAAACAAACTTAGCTATGTCCTGTTTTATATAGCGAAAACTTGGATGTAGAGAAACAGTATTTAATGTTTAAGATACAAAGTTTCTACTGTGATGTATTTATACATTTTAGATTTAAGCATGTACGATTGTAAAAACTATTAATAAAAATGTTTAATTGTTGTTCAAAAAAGATTTACGTTATACTTTCTTTATAGTGTATACCGCCCATACTTACTTTACATCACTACCATTTTTTACTTTTTTAACTTTATATTATTCAATGTTCATACTTAGTGATTGTGAATATTTATTCCTTTTGGAAACTGTGGTGTAATTTGTAAACTTCGGATAAAAATCGAATACAAAGTAAATTAGATTAATGCACGTAAATATTGTAAAATCCAATTATTACAATTTTTAAGAAATTACTCGAAACAAAAAATTCGCTGGTCGAGAAAATTAATTATACTTTTATTTTATTTCTATTCTCTACTTCAAAGCCTGTCGAGATTTTTCAAAACCAAAAGCGTTATGATACCAAAAGTTGTAAAAAGTTGCTGTAGTGTGCGTGATAACTCACACGTTCATTAGGCTTTCGTCATCGAGCTTAGCTAGCCTGTATCCCCACTATATCCCCACCGCTAGCATACCGTCAACCATTTTGAATCCGAGCGTATAAATCCAACTGCATGACGCTCAGACGTCATTTGACGTAGCAATGTAAAAGTGGTAGGGAAATGAATGATCTCTACATTTTTGTTACTCTAATGATCTGTTCTTATTTGTCTTTAAAAACACCTAAACCCTGGAGAACTGAAGCGTTCGGAGACGAATTAACTCTTAAGGGGTAAAACAGATCATCTCAGAGCATTTAATGCGCTAATTTTCAAAATCACAAACTTCTTTGATAAATAGTCAACAATTTTTTATCACTAAAATCTTTTAACTGTAAGAAAATATGTTTTTTAAAATCAATATTTAATATTGTATACATTATTAATATCTGACTTCTTAGTTCTGTCAAAAGATGCTTGGTTTTAGTGAAAAAGGCGCTTTTATCACATATATATCGAAAGGTTATGTTTCTCAACATATGAATTTATGTAAAAGAATTCAGAGTAAAATTCAAATATTGAAATAAATATAATTGAAAATAGTAAAGTAAAAATACGTTCAATTGTTTTGTGTTCTCTAAAGTTCTTTTAAATTCTTTTTACTAATTCTGTTGAATTCACAATATTTTTTTTTTATTTTAGATGAATTTCTTTAATTTCACTAAATTAAACAAATTTTTTTGAATTATTCCCATTTGGGTTTAAATTTATTTTTTAATTTATTTGTTTTCTTTTGAATTAGTTTTGAATTCTTTTGAATTCACATTGTATTATTAAATTTTTTTTTCAAAATTCTTTGGAATTATACTTTTCTCAATTGGTTTTCAATTTGTTTAGTTCATTCGATTTCTTCTTAAATTATTTTTAAAATTTTATGCTGTATTTTGTTAAATTTTTTGAAAATATCCTACATTTTTTGCGTTATTTTCAATGCCTCTCAATTTTTTAAAAATTTTTTCAATTCACTCGAATTCTGCTGAATGAATCTTGAATTCTTTTAAACTCATGTGGAATTTTAATTCATTTGAAATTCTCTAAAATTTTTTACGATTTCTTTTGAATTATTTTTTGAATTTCTTTGATACTTCTTGAATTATTCCTTCTTTTTTTTCATTTTTTCAATGCTTCTCAATTTTTTGCAATTTTTTTCATTTTTTTGTAATATTTTTACACTTTTTTCGTTTATTCTTCTAAATTAATCTTTAATTATTTTAAATTCACATTGAATTCTTTTCAAAATTATTTTTTTATTTCCAATTTTTTAAAATTTATTTGTGTTCAAGTTTACTTTAAATTATCTTAAATTTAGTTCGAATTCTTTTGAATTCAAATTGAATACTATCAAATTAATTTGGCTCCACTTGAATTCTTCAAATTTTTTATCTTTTCAAATTCTTTTGGAACTTTCTATTTTAATGCACATTTTCTTTTTCAGGTTCAATATGCTCAAAGCAAATGTTTTAGGATGAGTATGATAAGAGACCTTCCACCAGTTGCGGGCTCCATTATTTGGGTTAAACAAATTGATTACCAATTGACAATGTATTTAAAGCGCGTGGAAGATGTTTTGGGTAATCTGCACATAAATTTCTAATAAACACAAAAAGAAATATTGCTACGCTCATAAACTTGGTCAAATTAAGGCTTCCAATTTCTAATCTCAAAAATCGATTTCTTCATTTTACTCAACAGTTATTGTAATTAAATACATTGACATACTCTTTATAAAAATAGAAGTGTATTTACAGAGCGAAAAAATATTATATTTTAAAAATTTGCATACGAAACAAAGAAATCTACATCTTTTGAAATATCTTAAAATAAACATTCAAAATATCATAGAAATTTTTAAATTAATTTAATACATTAAAAAAATATTTCAAAAGTTTTAGAATGATTTAAAACAATTTACAGAAATTCAGCAAGAACTTTCTGGAATCCAATGAAATTTTACCAAAAAAGTTTTCAAACAGCTTCCTGAAAATTTAATAAGCCAATTTAAAAACATTTCTACGATTTCAAAAGACTCAAAAATAATTTTCAAAGATTTCCAACGATTTGAAGTGAGTTTGAACAATTAATAGATAAAAAAATGTTAATATGATCTGCAAAAGTGTAGAGATTTTAATAATATTTAGAAGAATTTTAAAAATTTCAAAAAATTTGATTAATTATGACCAAATTTCCAAACATTTAAAAATTTATAAAATATTTCAATAGATCTGCAAAGATTTCTTGAAATTTTTCGGTATTCAACATTTTTTACAAGATTTAAAAAGATTTCCAGAGACTTAAAACAATGTAAAGGATTTTAAGAAACTTTGTGGGAAATTCTTGGAAAGAATATCTTGAAATTTTTTGAAATTTTCAACATTAAACGAAAATTCTCGAATATTCTCGAAAATATTTTTGTGTGAGAATTCTTTCTAGTACATAAATTTTTTTTAAGTCTTTTAAAATCTTAGAAATGTTTATAAATTCCCATATTAAATCTATAATAATCTCTGAAAATTAAAAATTTTCTGCATTAAGAGTGTTGGATAGAAATTTTAAACTCAAAATTAAATTCCCTATTTCACTTAACAATTACTAGAATTAAACATCTTTTTGTTCTGCAGATATCCTCTACTTTAAAATATAAAAAAATGCCGGGAGAGCGAAATAATATTTTTTGTGTAAAACGAGGTCTTCAAACTTATCCAAAACATTCAATATTTTCACTTTACTCAAAAAGAATGAAAATTATAATTTTTTTCTTTTTGTATCCATAATTCAATTATAAAAATAAATATCTTCACAGAACAATAAAATATATAATTAGAATATTTATTCAATAAAATGAAGAAGTTGAATTTTGCGATTAAAACTTTGATACAAGAGCCTTAATTAAGGTCATCATTTTGATTACTATATAATATATTCTCTTTTAATTAATAGGCAAAGGATGGGAAAATCACATTGAAGGACAAAAACTGAAAGCCGATGGCGATAGTTTCCGCACAAAACTCTCAACTCAGGAAATTTTTGATGAGTGGGCACGCAAAGTACAACAGCGTAACATAGGTGTTACGGGTAGAATTTTCACAATAGAAAGTGTTCGTTCTCGTTCAGGTCGTGGAAATGTATTAAAACTGAAGGTGAACTTCCTACCTGAAATTATCACTCTTTCTAAGGAAGTAAGAAATCTAAAGAATCTTGGATTCCGTGTACCACTAGCAATCGTAAATAAAGCGCACCAAGCCAATCAGCTTTATCCATTTGCAATTAGTCTGATTGAAAGTATTCGAACTTATGAGAGGACTTTGGAGAAGGTAAGCACCCTTGATATCTATTATTAATTAATATGTTATTTTTGTCATATTATATAACGTTTAAAGTTTATTTAACAAATTTTACAAGATTTCTAAGGATTTCGAAGGATTGTATAGAATTTCCTGTTATTTTATGAAATCCTCTTTTAAAAAAGTGGTGTAACGAAATGTCTCGAAAATTTCGCATACATTGTTGTTGCAAACTTGATTGGCTTTTGATTGATGAATAGGAAGGAAAGCAAAATAATCGCGCATGTTTGTTTACTCGTCCCTTAGAATTTTACCCAAAAATCTTCGAAATCCTTTAAAATCAGTTAAAATCGTTTAGAATTCCTAGAAATCTTTTGAAATCTCTTGAAATTCCACAAAAACTTTAAAAATCATAAATCACTTGAGATTCACGTTAAAAATCATGAAAAGTTCTAAAAATTGCTAGAAACCTTTTGAAATTTCTTAACATTTAAAATCCATTAAAATTATTAGAAATCTCATAAAATTCCATAAAATCCTTAAAATTTCGGTAAAATTTTATAACGGAATAACAACCTTTGAAATCTTTTTAAATTCTAGGAAATCTTTTAAACTAGCTGTGAATTGGATCTCGGGTATTCCATTTAACTATATTTGTATTTTTTTTGTGCTCATTTTTTAAGCACCTCGCTTCCTTATTATGTTGAGGTTGCAAATTCATTTGCTTCCTCATAGAGGAAGCATCAACCATTGTTTTCTCGAAGCAAAACATCTTGCATCAACTTTAAATTATGCCAGTATTACCTTAATTGACAAATATCTAATAACAAAATTCTAATCAATTAATATAACTTCATTAATATTATTTAAATGGATTAATCTTACAGGTCAATAAATTTGTCTCGACACAAGGAATCCTTTTTCTTCTCACACAAGCTTTGAATTTTGACAATTTGAAAAGTTATAATTGAAAAATCCATTTTTCAAATTTATAAATAACCATAACTTTCTTACTTTTTAATGAAATGTGTAACGAAGTGGTTTTCCACCACTCATTTAATTTATCCCTGCGGACGCTTCAGTCAGCCAGGGTCAAGATTTAGGGATAAATTAAGGATTCGGAATGTTAAAAATGAAATGACAAAAGTTTTATATTTTTTTATAAGTTACAGATATGAGCTATTGTTATCTGGTGTAAGTGTAACGGTGTGTGTTTATATCGCGCGTGTGTGTGTATATGTGTGAGTGTAGGATAAACATAAGCGTGGATGTAGTGTGTTTCGCGGTTACAGCGGTTTGTGTATGTGTGAAGTGTGTGTGAATTTAAATGTCTTGAGTGAGTGCGAGAGTGAGCGCCGGCGGATGTTGCGGACTATCGGGGTTTCTGTGGACAGAGCATAAGCGGTAAGCATTTCGTCAGGTCGGCGCGAAGATCGTCGACGAGGCGAGGCGGACGTCCCCTCCTGAGTCTATCCTCCTCCCTTTACGGTAAGCGGTACGGTGCGGAGAGAGAAGGAAAGACGAGGGAGGTTCTGTTCGGGCGGATCATCGCGCGAGATCTGAGTTCCGCTACTCAGCGCGGTTCTTCGGAGCGGCCATGGGAAGTCCAGGTCAATCCTGGATTGGTTGGGTTGTGAGGCCAACGAATCCTGTAACCCGATACACGGCCATAGTTACTCCATTTAGTCGTGGATCGGGCGGATCTCTCCGAAACCCCGAGGAAGACCCTTCTTGTCCACGGCGAGTCCAGGTCGATTCTGGATTGGTTGGGTTGTGAAGATAACAAAACCTTTTACCCGATACACGGCCATAGTTGCGCCATTTGGTCGTGGATCGGGCGGATCTCTCCGAATCTCCGAGGAAGGTGCCGTGAGATAGGATGACTCCCAGAGGATAATCTCGGCCAGGTTGCCCTGGACGACATCGTCCTCTACCTCTGCGAATCATGGCTGTAGTTGCGCCATTCAGCCGTGCTTCGCATCGGCGTCTCGGCTCGGTTACCCAGATGTTAGGTTCCCGTTCGCCCTGGTATAGTTGAGCCATTTACCAGGTTGAGCAGTGAGTACCGCTGAGCTCTACCCCTCGACCGAAGTCGAATTGTAGTTCTCAGTGAATTGTCTGAAAAGTGCGACTGCGAGTGCTTTTACGTGCTCGCAGTCAGTCGGTCGGTGGGAACAGCGGTGCCGGTACCGGGGGTTTCTCGCCCTGTGACGTCGTAGTCATGTGACGAGTATTCGCTCGTCACAAATGTATTAAATTGATAGGGCAGTCGATTCGACTGGACACAAGGAATCTTTCTTCTTTTTACATCAGCTTTCAATTTTGATTATTTGAAAACTTAAAATCAATTTTACAAAAATGGTAAATGTACATGAAAATCTTAGTATTCAATATTTTGAAAAATTATTTACACAAAATTAAAAAAAAAATCGGAAAAACCGCTTGAAATTCCGTAAAATATTTGAAGTCATAAAATTCTTTTGAAATTCATTAAAATTCGGGAAAATCGCTTAAAATTCTGAGAAAATTCTCGAAATTCGTAAAAATTCTACGAAAACATTTTAAATTACTTTACATTAAAATGCATTAAAATTATTAGAACTGTTATCAAACATGAAATTATTTAAAAATCAGAAAATTATCTTGAAATCCCTCAAAATTATTAGAAAACTCATAAAGTTCCATAAAATCATTAAATATTTCTCAAATTATTTTTAAAATCGTAAAAACCTCTTGAATTCTCTTAAAATTCCTTGAAATTTCACAATGAGATTTATAATCCCTTAAAATTCTTTAAAAAACCTTTGAAATCTTTAAAATTTCAGGAAAATCTTCAAAATCGTTTAAATTCTGTTGAAATCTCTTAACCCTCCGCCGTCCTTGTTATTTTTACTACCTCCGTCGTCCATGTTGGTCATCTGTGTCCACCCTTCTTCCGCCAATACATTTTGCGATAAAAAAATAATTTGAATATTTTAAGTTATTATTCAGATCCTGTACTTTATCATTCAATTGTTTTTGAATATTCAAAAAATTCTTTTCCTGTTTTAAATAATCAAAATAGTCAAAAAACAAGGATAAGGTGGAAATTTCATTAAAATTATATAACTATTTAAATAATTAATTTAAAAAAAAAAGTTTCAGGATTTTATTTGTCGGACTAAGCCCTCTTGTAAAAAAGAAAATAACTTACCTTTGTTGGCTTCCAAAAACATATTTGTTTTGACACTTGGAATTAGTGTTTTTTAGACAGATATATGGTATTGCATGCATAAAAAAGTATAATAATTGACTCCATGTATTTTTCTTATAAAGAATGAAAAATTTTACACGTTAGGTGCATAATTCAAATAACAAACCACGCGATGGTTTTCGCAAACAGGAATTCTACACGAAATACAACAGTAGGATGTTTTACGGTCATCTTTTGCGGGACAAAGTGCGCATCGCTTGCGCTTCTCTAATTTATCCGACGCAGCAGGAGGACGTGTTGTTTCCTCGCCTAGCACTTTTCGTATTATGAATTTGAGCGATAACGATAAATTAGATTCCTCCGATCGAATTCGTAGCCATGGCGTTAATAAATCGGAAACCAAAATTTTCAAAAATTCACGACGGCTGAGAGATTCTTCATTTTTTTTAAAAGTACACGTATACAGAACGGCTGCATTGATGCCTGCTTGATCCAGCATGGCATAAAACAATCGTAAAGGCCATCGCTTTGTAATGCGAGCGACTGTATGATTGTTACACATAATGTCGAAGGTATCGGTGCCGCCTTTAGTTTTATTATAAAAAACAACTATTTCTGGCTTCTGGGTTTCATCATCGATTTTCCGCTCTTATGGTAACTAGATAATAATAACACGACTTTGTTTTTCTTCGGACAATATGAAACAAGGGTGATGCCATCAGCATAAGCGAATCGCAATGTACCATCCGCAGCAGTGCTTACAAAAGATTTTGGTACTTCCGGTTTATTTTTACGTAATGTTCCAACAACTGACATAGAGTAATTTTCCTTCATTTGTTTGACAAGATTCACCGATGTGAACCAGTTATCGCATGTGACGTTTCTTGCAGTACCATGTATTGTTTCCGTCAATTTTCCAACATAATATGTTGCTATTGCTTGATTCGAGACAACTTTTCCGACATACGGTTCAGCGTTGATCATATAACTCGTTTGTACATCATTACACATGACAATTTTAATCCCGTATTTGTCTGGTTTGTTTGCAATATAAACTCGACTTTTGAATCGACCGCGAAATGGTATAAGTTGCTTATAAATCGTTACAAACGTAGAAGGCGAGTAAAAAGATTTGCAGTTCGCTATAAAACTATCCCATAATTCTTTGATCGGTGCTAAGCCGTGTTGTTGTATCCGTTCTTTTCGAGTGTTTTTGTCATCAAAGCGTAAACATGCAGAAAGAAATGCAAATCTGTATTGGGACATGACAGCTTTATACAAGTTATAGACAAATTTCGGGTTCCACAATTCCTCTGTACTCGAGTGGTTATTTTTTTGAACACCACCAAAATACAATAACCCTATAAAAGCTTTTAATTCGAACAAATCAGTACGATGTCGAAATCTATCGGGTGGCAACGTTAGTAGTTTTCTATCGATTTCTTCATTGGTGTGTAAAACAATATTTTCTAACATGTTATCGTTAAACAGTAAAGACCATTCCTCGAGTGGCGTTTGTACATTTTGTGCGGCGCCTTTTCCCTACGGTTAAAAAAATTAGCAATGAGATGAGCGTCGTCCTCGCATTTCAGGAGCATTCTTGTATCATGTAAAATTGTTCTTACCTCGCAATTAAAGTTGACACAGGCCGTCCACAACGTCCAGCTGCAGGCCCAGCTTGCTGATTTGAGTCATTACTTTCTCCTTCCCCGCGTGCGGGCCCAGCCTCGAAATCGGAATCTTCCTCCGCGTTGAATACCTCCGAAAATACGCTTTCTATGTCTTCATTATCTTGCTCATCCTCAGATGACTCTTCGTACATCCCTCTCAATGTTCTTGGCCTTTCGTGCAAACAATATTGAGTTTCGTGTGGATCTTTTTCCGCTTCTGCCATGATTCAAAATTTGCGATAACAAGCGAAATCACTTTGCCGTATTCTTGAATGACTGTGTAAATCAATCTGAAAAAAAGTATAACAATAATTATAATTTTCCAATATATTCGTTCAAGGTGAAGTGAAGTTTTTCATCTTTCAACATTATATTTTATTATATGCGACATTGTCTATTGCTTTGTATTAGAGCGTAGATAAAATGAAAACACTTTAACTCTCGAAATTATGTTAATAATAGTAAATGTTTATTGTTAGGAAGAACTTATTGTAAAGACCGCAATGTATAAGAGGGAGCTCGAAAAGTAGCGTTCGAAAGCTCAAAGGTATCTGCCGTGCCCCACCATAAGAGGAATGCTCGGTATGTCCTGATCTGATGCGCCGAGTTACGCATACACCCAAAAATGTCCTTGTTGGAAAAATATCTTACATTCTGGAAAATTACAATTGGCTATTGCATTCGATGGTGACTCATTATAGAGACGCCATTTTGGCGGTTATTTGACTCCTTTGCTAATAGCTGAATGTTCGAAGAATTTTGGTGAAAGTGCAATAAACAGCTTAAGAACGGTCTTCTTGTTTACATTTACAATTTACGTTTAATATAAAATTGTTGCAACGCAACATGCCGCCCCCTTTTTGAACGGTCACGTTCGAAATCGAATAGTATGAATTGATTATAAATTTAACGTGTGCTACGTAAATCTCATATAGTAGCAGGTACGGTATAAAAACCTAATATTAGTACATTAACCTGTTTATAAAAATCGCAGCAGCATTAATATACATATTCCAAAATGTACAAATGATCAATCAATGGGAAGAGGATACAATTTTTTTAGGGCTCGTTTGCAGGTATTTGTCGCGGTCCGGATCGTAGCCACTCGTGCAATACCGTCCTTCCCGGAATGTAATTCAATGATGCGGGCAAGCTTCCAGTTCATCGGCGGAAGATCGTCTTTCCTGACAACCACGAGTCGTCCTATGTGGATGTCCTCTTGATTGGTAGCTGTGATCCATTTGTATCAGGAGAGCATTTAATTCAAATACTCTTTATGCCACCTTTCCCAAAAGTGCTGCCTCATCTTTTGTGCTATTTGCCAGCAACTCAGCCGATTGTTGGGTGCGTTGCGAAAATCGTTTTCAGGCAAGCTAGTCAGGGAACTACCCGTGAGGAAATGTCCAGGAGTCAAGGGAAGCAAGTCGTTGGGATCGGGAGACAATGGTGTGAGAGGGCGAGAGTTAAGGATGGCTTCCACCTCTACCACATATGCATGGAGTTACTCATAGGTCATTAGAGAATTTCCTGCTATTCTTGTGAAATGATATAATACTTAAATGATTTTACTCCCGCCTCCCAGAGACCCCCGAAATGTGGAGCTCTGGGAGGTATAAAATGCCAGGTAACTTCCCT
>JAUEJJ010025326.1:0-10961 GCA_032164275.1 Synergus coniferae
TCAGTGAACGAGATGAAATCAAAAGTAGCTTCATCGGATGCTGAGCTGCAGGAACAAGGCGCATCTGCTGAAGCAGATGCTCTGTTAATCCATTTGAGGAGTGGATAAGCATGATTGATATAAAAAATGTGAGTAATGCTCCATAAAAAGAATGTGATCCACCTGAAAGGTGGAATGGTTCGAGTGAGTGAGTGTTTGCGGGGACCAACTCATTCCAGTCTCAAGCGGTAGTTTGGACAGTTGTCTGCGCATCGCGAACAGTGTGTCGCAAATACGATCAAAAACCAGCGGTGCGTCGGAGCTCCTTCGCGTCCGTTATCAGGCCTAGTCGCCAACCAACCAGGCTTTGTAGCTGATGTCAAACCAATCAGGCCTTGTCGCCAACCAACCAGGCTTTGTAGGCGATGTCAAACCAATTAGGCCCTGTCGCCAACCAACCAGGCTTTGTAGCCGATGTCAAACCAATCAGGCCTTGTCGCCAACCAACCAGGCTTTGTAGCCGATGTCAAACCAATCAGGCCTTGTTGCCAAACCAATCAGGCCTAGTCGCCAAAAGGATCAACCTTACGCTCACCGAGCAAAGGTTGCATCCAAATTCCAAATCGAGTGCGTTGGGAGTGTATGTGTGTGTGTGACGCCAATCCGGGTCCATTTTTCAATCGGTAAATAATCTGTATCATCTTCAGTGCTTTTCTCTCGTATTTTCAATAAATAAGGGTTTTTTATGCCGAAATGGCTTTTTTGTCCCTCAAAACAGTGTTATAATTTAATATACCTTTTCTTTAGAAAATAATTAATTTAAAAATACGTTAAATACATAGCTAGGTTGCCAAGCCACCTACGGCAAAGCAATCCGAGTCAAAACACAAGAGGTTAATTCGATTTCTTAAAAATGAAAATACAATTTCATATTTGCGATCATGGATTATTTCTGAACCAATCTTCCTTATGTTATGTTTTCACGGCACAATAAGTGTAATTTAATTATATAAATATGTTTATTTATTTTCCACTATTTAGGTTTGTACTTTCCGTCATTTAAATGTTTTTATGGTATCATAGGTGTAATTTATAACATAAGTTTGTTTATATATAATAAAAGAATGGATACAATATTTTTACTGTTAAAGTATGAAAATTTCAAACTTTGTACTATTTGTATTTGAAGTTTCAGCTATTTATGATGCTTATATGCTTTAATAAGTGGAATTTAGTTATATAAATATGTTTATATTTAAAAAAGAACAGAAGAAATATTTTAATATTAAAATATGAACATTTTGAACTTTGTAATTATTCATATTTGAACTTTCCGTCTTTTACTTTCTAGATGTGCAAACAAATGATAATAAATTTTATTAAAAAACATTTAAACATCAATTTAAATTTATTTTTATTATACTGTTTTTAAATTTCCCAATAAACTGTTCCAAATACTTCCCGGGTACCCTTTGAAATTTTAAATATACGCGCGCTTTTTTTGGAGTGGGGGAACATTGGAATCGGAATCGAAGAATCGATTTCCACAGTCGATTCTTAGATTCCGCGGAATCGACGCGTAAGTTGGAATCGAGGAATCGAATCTTACCGAGCATTACCCATCCCTAAACCGATCGTCACCAAGTGGACGAGACTCGAGAGCATGGCGTCGGTCGGATACAATGGTGGGGATGACTACGAGAGTCAGTCATAAAGTATGTGTTGACATGGTTGGAAACTCGATGTACAAATATTGATAAAGTAGATCCCTGCACTAATGCTACGGTCAATGTCAAAACCAGTGTAAAAACTTTATCACTTTCCGGTGGTGTTCTTGAAGTTTGGACACAGATTACGGATTTGTACGTGATCAATCGCGAAATTCTCTCTTACTGATGTTTAGTTGGAAGTTATAGAATTTTGGTAAACATCGCATGTTTCATAAATGTTGGATTTATGCATAATCATAAGATTCCTGGGGTGAAATTTAAATGTATCTGCCATCTCCCGCGCATCCATGTTGTCTGCGGCTACAGCGCATTGACGTAACCATAGAGGGAACACAAAAATTTGAAGGTTGGTTTATATTGACATTTCTGAATAGCAAGTTTGATCTCCTTACTATTCCTCCGTGCGAGAATCGTACCAGTTTTTCTTTATTGGTCAATAAAAATTTCCCGCCAAGATTTTACATACTAAAATGGTCGCCTTCCCCCCGCGCTGTAGTTGAGGAACCTAAACCTGGTCCCCTCTTGTTGCTCTGTCCATGGCTATTCCATATTATAAATTCGACAAATATAAAGAAAATTTTAAGTAAGAATATATTAAAAGAAAATATGTTAAATACTTTAAAATAAATCAATATATTACTTTCTTGTTTATATTAAACGGCCAAAAATTTATAGGAAATACCCACTCTGGATTCTCTAAATTTTAGAATATTTTTTTGCAAACAAGGACTTGATAACTCTTTAAATCTTTTGAAAAATCACTTAAAATCTTTTGAAATATTTGAAATCTGGTATATACTTAAAATTCAAGTGAAAGCCTCTTGGTTGAGAAAGGCTAATTTGACTTTTCATAAAATTCTACTAACTTGTAAGAACGAAGAAAATTTCTCGTCAGGAGATCCAAGGATTTGTTCTAAACGAGAAAGTCTTTGTTCGAGTTGTCTGATACGTGCCATATCCTGCATTCGAGCTTTTTCAGGGAGATACATCATCTGATATTTCAAAACTCCCGATTCCAGATCTCCTTCCTTGTCTGAAGTTGCAATGACTTTATCTTCGTTGTTACAGCTTTTATTTTGTTTAAATAACTCTATCTGTGATATCATTTGCCTAAAATTATAAATGTATATTTATAATATTTATTAAGATTTATATGAATAGTAAATGAGTATTGAATAGGTATGAGGTTTTTATAAAATAAATTACTTGAGACAAGATCCTTGAGGATCGGAAAGTGTTTCCATTACTTCGGTTCCGAGAGACTCATGTAGTTTCAAACCGTCTAATTGTTTACCAGCTAGTTCTACTTGAGATATTATTTCCACTGCGGAGTTTAATTCTTCTTCATTCTTAGTTTTCTCCTAGAATATAACATAGATATAATTTTACATTAATTATACAAAATTAATGCAGAATAAGGTTATAGGGAAAAGAGACCCAAAATTCTAGACAAAGTACCTTCAGTTGACTTATTTCCTGCATTAAATCTTTGATTTCAAAATTTAAGCGTTCAAATCTTTGTAGAGGTGTTTCTTTTTCACCTTCTCCAACCAATTCCCATTCGCCAAATCTAAAACATAAATTATTCATTAAATATTTTGAATTCCCAAATTATAAGCATTTTTTATGTACGTTAATTTTATTCAACATTTTATTTTCAAAACTATATTTTGCTCTTCAAGTTACACTTGAAGTTACACTTTAGTTATTACACTAAAAAGGATTTTTCTAAAGTATCTACTCTACAAAATTGTTTTTATTACTCCTGGAACCTGAGGAATATCACATTATCTATAATTCTGTAACTAATGTCCACATGAAAAGGGCCCTTATGGCCAGTATGGAGTTATGCATAGGGTCGTGTAGCCGGATAAATTCCCTACATTTTAAGCCCAAGATAAACACTTTATGTCAAAAAACCTGTCACCGGGGCACTTTTGAAGTTGGAAATTCAAAAAACAGGTTTTTAATTAATTCAAACAATAGCACCACAAACATAAAAAATTGCAGCATTAATATTATATAGAAAATAATAACAATTATAACATTGTTTTTATAATGATCGGAATTGTATTCCAGGCAAACTTTTGAATAATTTTTAAAAATAAGACTTTTACAATGGGAAATAGAAAAGTTACCACATTTTAATGTTAAGCTTTATTTCCTGGAACTGACACCCAAATTGTTTCAAAACGCACCAGCTGATGTTCTTCTGGGGCAAAACAACCCAAAATACACAGCTAAATAACATAATACTGCACTTTTTATGGCGACAGACAATAAGGGCTCATTTCCGATAAAATACACTTCCGTGAGGCATCCCGAGTTCGAAGTGTCATCCCTCTATTAACAAAGGTTTTTTTTCTGGGAATATACACTTTGCACTTGGCGGATGCCTCCAAAAGTATATTTTGCCTAGATAAAGACCAACCATGTAGAGGGAAGGGATGACACCATGAACTGGAGGACACCTCCCGCAAAAAAAAAAATAAATAAATAAAATTAAAAAAATAAAATTTAAAAATTTAAAAAAAAAACATAAAGGATGTGATCTTATTGTGCTATAGCTAAAGCTTCATTTAATCACATTTTCAATTGTAAGTTTTATCACAGAGGTATGAAGGCAGTGGAATGTCGGACTCTATAAAGGTAAATGAAAAGCTAATTAAAGAACTAACACGCGATATGCATATCAAACAATATTTACTTACCCAACGTTGTAACCAGTTCTCAACTTGTGTGAGATTCGATCCGAAAAGTCAACGCCTTTGCTTCCAACATGTTTACCTTTGAACTTATTGAAAGCTTCTCTTGCATTGAAGTGCAATACTTCTACAGAATCGTTTTCATCCTAAGTGAAATAAAATAAAAATAATTTTATGATTAAGTGTGTTAGTGTCATTTCGTCTTAGAAATACCATACATATAAATGTTACATTATATTTTTATCAATTTTCTATTATCAATTTTATTATATTTTATGAAAATTTTCGATTTTTTTAATCAAATAGTTGTGGCATTACTCGAAGCGAGTAAATTATTTTCCTCCTAGGCTAGAACGCGCTACGAGTAGGGGATAACGCTGATTCTCGGAATAATACTTTCCTCTCGACCGAAAGTGGCACTACTCGGGGTGTGAACTGTATATTTGTCGCAAATTTTCTCTAGAAAGTTACCTTAAAATAAACTGGCAATTGTTCCGACTCTGGAAGATCTGTAGTTTCATAGACGTCTGCTTGATCATACGCCTGTAAAAAATTATAAAGTATTTATGTATTTAAAAAAAAATAAATGCTTTTATATGCAACTCAAATTTTTCTTCTTTAAAGGTCTTGGACTCAATATCTAGCCTAAAAATTCAATCTCCTTACTTTTCCTAAGAAATATTGACGTCAGGTTTATTTTCGCAATGTATGCGTAGTCTTTTCGTAAATACCCAGTGGGCACAATAAAAGTTGACGATGTCTTTACGACAACTTTACGACATCCTATATCTATGTCGTTAAAATGTCTTTATGATGTCGAAAAGACATTGTCAAATCCTACGACAATGTTTTAACGACAATGACATATGATGTCTTTACGATGTCGTAAAAATGTTGTAACGGTGTTGTAAAGACGTCGCCAAATTTCGTGCCCACTGGGTAGTAGTATGCCTATGGAATGAAAAAATGGATCATTTGATACTTTTTAGGTAAAATGAAAATATGTATGTATTAAAATGAGTCATTTCTCGTTCTACTGGGCACATTATTTCTAGAGAAAAATAAGAATATTGAAATTTTAGATTAGAGCTTGAATATGAAAAGCTTGACTATTACTTAGTAAGTTAATGTACCCGTGCAAGGTTACTTTTGATGCCGGAAAAAATTTTCGATCTTTAACATTTTTGCCCGATCACATAAATAAAAATATGCTTGCACATTTTTATCACAAATTTTGAGTGTGAGGCGCAAGATTTGAGCGCACCAATGGCGCGCGTTCCTTTGCTCGTTGCACTTCGCGCTCGAATGCATTTATTCCTCAAACTTTGAGTTCTATTTAATTTACATTAGAATTCATACCAACAAAAAATATTTTCAAATATTTAAAAAACTGTCAAAGACCCTACTTTTGAAGATATTTTTTCTTCTTTACAGGAAAACCTTTGTAGCTGTGACATTATTTAGATCTCAATAAAAGGCCTTTTTAAAATATATTTCTAGTGGAATATATCTATTATGAAGTTCTAACAAATTTTCTAATATGCTGTGTGTTCCGCTTTTTGTTATTACACCATATCTCGTGAACATGTACATTAATGTAGACTTATTCTGCCGTTCTGTGTAAGAACGTCTTATCGTGCCTGTCACATTTGTTAAAAGCGGTGCTGGATAATAGCCCCATCTTGTACTTATGATAATTCAAGTTGTTGTGCCCAGTGAGACAAGTTCAGGACAGCACGAAGCATATTCATCCTTCAGCATTCGCCCAGGATGACTCTGGCTTTGTCTAAATTCTTTTACTTGAGTCTAAAGTTTGTTGTGTTCTTGCGTAACCCAGGTTTTGATCTCTAGGTTAGTGCAACAGTGGCAAGCTCAGAATAGGTTCTGGGCCAGGCCCTCTCCACTCGAATAGGCAATATGAAGAATTATGATTATTATTTTCAGCGTAGTATAATGCCCGGCCGACTGTTGGCGCTGAGGGTCCATCCCCCTTGTACCTCACTCCGCTCACCTTAGAAATGCGTAGAACGTCGTCGCGTCGTCAGTCAGGGCAGACATTTTGATTTCTATTTTGTTGACATTAGTTTTCAAACAAATCTGTTCAGTGTTTCATGCTTTGTTTGTTGTTTGTTTCATGTTTCATGCTTTCGAGTTGGGATTTGTTTTTAACTATGTATGTATTGTAAATATGTGAAAAATTTTTAATTGAATATAAGAATCAAAAAAATGTATAAACCGATAGGAGAAAATTTATAAAAGTACATAAAATAAAAAACAGTTTTGATACATTTTTAGTGTGCTTCAAATAACACTAAAAATGTAATTGAGCGTTTGCACACTTACCCCCGTTTTTTTATGTGAAGAAACAGTGAATTTGTTGTAAAAAAAAATTGATGAAGATGTTTATTTTATTCCAGATTCTAATTATAATGCCACAAAATTATCAGTGAAAAAAGCCTAAAAGAGCTCCTGTCCATTTTTAGTCAACTGATTTTATGTGATTCTATATTTATAAGTCGATCTCTAATCATATATTGATCTAGTCTTCAAGACAATTCGTTATAAGACATTTATAATTATAAAAAAAAAAAATTAGCACACTTTCCCGAAATGCGTAAACTTACCCAAACGATTTCGCACGCTTACTCGCAATGCGGGTCAAGTGTGCGCATTTTGAATTTTTCTAATTAACATTTTTTATTTTTCAAGTGTCAAGGTTTTATGTGTTATTACTTCGTTTAATTATTAGTTCAATAAATACTTTATCATATGCATGGTTTCTTTTCTTATTACTCCTTATTGTTTAACTTTAACACTGGTTTAAGTCCTTAAGAGGGCTGGGTACACCCGTGGGAACTCCGAGCTGAGTGTGCGAGAGAGACAGAAGGATGATAAGCACGCCTCCAAGGGTGGAGTTTTCCAGTGGAAAAAAAATTTTGACAGTCAATTAGTACAAGAATATTTTCGGTAAAAAAGGGTACATACGAAAAAAAGTCTGAAAAAAGCGGTCCGCAATAACATGTGTACCGCACGCGGCAACCAAGCACGGTCAGGCCACGGGTCAGGCAAGGACTAAACCTTCACAGCGGCAGGTAGCCTGTCGCTGAATTACTAAAGTAGTATACGACAATAGATAAAGTTTTTAAAAAATATATACAAGATACATTTTAAAAATCATCCATTTAGCTTAATAGTCTGAAAGGTGATTCAATTGTGCGTCGAATGAATTTAAATTTATCTAAACAAAATTGAACGCGCGCGCATTTTACAATTTATGATCCATATTTTATTTCTTCTTTCCTAACAGATATAATTAATATTTATTTTAGATTCAGTTTCACATGAATAACAATTACATGATATACATTTTAAAAACTTAACCAATTCCCCAGAAAAAAATATATAAAGTTTATGTTTTTTGCACAACTTTTATGTGCCCAATTGATAAATTGATGAAATTTCTAATTATCAAAATTCAAAGCTTATAAATGTAAAATTGAAAAATAACAAAGTTATGATTAATTGTAACTTTCAAAAATAAATTTTAAATATTTATTAGTCCTTAGAAAGCAGGTAACAACCAATATTTTTGTAGGTGGACTTACTCACCTCTACCTGACTTTTCTCAAAGTCTATATTGGCCTATTTGCCAGAACAAATTTTAATAAGTCAGCTGATTTAGAACATTTAGAAATAGGATGCAAATATTTGCAAAATAAATAAACATGTTATCAATTGAAAATTTTGAACTTTTCAAAGCGAGCAATTCAGTGGCTCAAATATTTCTTAATAAATGTTCAAGATCTTCAGTAAAAATGACAAATTCTCATCTTGACATTTAGATTATGAAAATGATAAGGCTTTTTTTTCGTTTTCCAATAAATAATCAAATTTTTTTACTTATGAAAGTGTAAATCATTTGATGCAGAATTTTAAGAAACGCGTAAATTTTTTAATGGCTAGAAAAGTATTTTTGGGAATTTTTTTGAAAACTACAATTTTGTGCTTCTATTTGGTGTTTGACAGATTTGAAGAAAAGTCTGAAATGAGTCTGAGACTCGATTTTGAAATGTTTCATGAATAATAGTACCAGATGTTGCTTAGACTCTTAGAGTGAGGTCGACAGTATTTAGTGGCCCTAAAGTTTTCCGGAGTGAGGTAAAGGGTATGCATTGTAGTGAGTAGGCGTGCCAAAGGTCTACTTAAATATTTTGCCTCTAGGATCGGTAGCTTCTTATCTCAAAATTATTGCTTGAAGGCCTATCATTAAATCCTATTTTTTAATAATTATTAAGGGCAATACGTTTTCTAAATATATTAATTTGTTTGTAAAGAATCAATCTACGGATCTTATGTATTAAATTTTTTAAATATGCATTACAATTCGAGAAATTTGTCTTCAAAAATAGGTTGTTTTAAAAATTTATATCATGTAATTGTTATTCATGTGAAACTGAATCTAAAATAAATATTAATTACATCTGTTAGGAAAGAAGAAATAAAATATGGATCATAAATTGTAAAATGCGCGCGCGTTCAATTTTGTTTAGATAAATTTAAATTCATTCGACGCACAATTGAATCACCTTTCAGACTATTAAGCTAAATGGATGATTTTTAAAATGTATCTTGTATATATTTTTTAAAAACTTTATCTATTGTCGTATACTGCTTTAGTAATTCAGCGACAGGCTACCTGCCGCTGTGAGGGTTTAGTCCTTGCCTTACCCGTGGCCTGACCGTGCTTGGTTGCCGCGTGCGGTACACATGTTATTGCGGACTATTTTTTCAGACTTTTTTTTCGCATGTACCCTTTTTTGCCGAAAATATTCTTGTACTGATTGGCTGTCAAAAATTTTTTGTTTCACTGGAAAACTCCACCTTTCGAGGCGTGCTTATCATACTTGTTCCTCTCGCACACTCAGCTCGGAGTTCCCACGGGTGTTACCAGCCCTCTTAATTCTTTCAACAGTTACCGTACCCAAACTAGACTAAAGGCAAATAGGCAAACACTGTCGTAAAAACCATTTTATTTCGTAATCAGGGCGAACTCAAAACTTGTGAGATTTAATGAAATCAAAAAACATCAATTTTCACAAAAGATTAATACCTTCTCATTGATGAGTATATAAAAATGCCTTAGTTCAATTTGAGATATGAAAAAGTGACAAGTGACATCGTTTCTCAATTGCCATTTGCAAGGCAGAGCTGTCAAAATAATAACCTGAATTTCATAAATCACTTACAATGCCGGGAAGATCAGCATATTTAGGATCTGCCATGACTTATAGTGTAAGGAAATTGTATCCTTGATTTTCTCAACTTTAGAAAGAGACACTTTTTCCCGTTCTTTCTTTTTACTGTTTCAAACTTTTCTTCTTCCTTGAAATCATTGAAATTCTTCCTCCGTTATGGTCTGGGCACAATCGTGATCCATGGATGTAAGAATTAACGGGATGGAGCACATAGTCCCATCAATGGCGAGGGGGTAAACTTTGTTCATCGGGAAGGACGAAGTTACTCCCACTCTAATGATGAACAAGTCGGGATTGAAAAAAAGTAGACTCTGCAAATAATAGAATACACAATTATTACTTCACGTAAAAAATGACGAACCTCATTTTCAAAGCATAATATCTATATTTTTTACTACTATTTTCAAACGGCACTACACTTTAACCTTTGCTTTAACCGTAGAGGGAACGCTTTAACCAACACAAACCAACAGGCCAATCACTGAATGTGACTAAATGTCCAACCATAGATTCATAGAAGTGAGGAGAGTTGGCGTGGTCAACTTCATGTCCATTACTTACCCCGAGCCAGGTGACTTGATTTGTGCTCAATCTCAATATTTCATACATCCATGTCGTGAACTGACCATAGAACTGACCGAAGAGGTTCTGACCTTTTCTATCATATTGCTCCGTTTCTCTTGTCATGTGACCACAAGAGAGATGGAGCAATATGATAAAGAAGAACAGAATAATCTTCGGGTCCATATTAGGACAGTTCATGATTGTGCTGATCAGTGCTGATTGTGTTCAAGCTATATGGAAACCAGGGTTGAGTTGACATGTTTACAATTGAAAACAGAGGAAGGTTTCGTTAAACATCTCTGGTTAAACCAAAGACTGATAAGGAGACCTCACTCCTATGCCGCCTTTGGAAAATTTGGTCGCGTAGATTCGGATTTAATTAGACTCAAATCTCTATTACGGCAGATTTACGGTAACTTCTATTAGGGCAACATCTACATTACGGCAACCTGAAACTCTCAGAAAGGACAACAAATGCTTTCTATTGTGGCAACTTACTTATCTGATTGGTTGCTATTGGCGCGCAGTTTAAAATTCTACCTAAAGTGATGCAATACGCAATGCGCATGTATATATGTCAGTGTAGGTTAGGAATTTGTTGCCGTACACTCAACTCTCTCAAATCTTAACTAATTTGTGCAAGAGACTCTCCAAAATCTTAACAAAATTCCTCTGAATTCTAAACTATGACCCAACCTAAACTGACGTATGTACATGCGCATTCGGTA